>CAWWDY010000625.1:0-48091 GCA_963942605.1 Poecilus cupreus | reverse complement strand
TTTTGTATGCTTTTGCATGCTTAAAACTGCAATTTTATCTTGATTTCACCAACATTAGCCATTATACACGACAGAAACATGAATATGACAGTTTAAATACTTGAAAACAGCATTTTGTATGTTTTTGCAAGCTAAAAACAGCTATTTTATCTTGATTTTGCAAACATAAGCCATTACACACGACATATACATGAATATGATAGTTTGTATACTTAAAACAGTGTTTTGTATACTTCTGCATTCTTAAAACAGCAATTTTATCTTGATTTCACCAACATTAACAATTATACACGACAGAAACATGAATATGACAGTTTAAATACTTGAAAACAGCATTTTGTATGTTTTTGCAAGCTGAAAACAGGTATTTTATCTTGATTTTGCAAACATAAGCCATTACACACGACATATTCATGAACATGACAGTTTGTATACTTAAAAACAGTGTTTTGTATGCTTCTGTGTGCTTAAAACAGCAATATAATCTTGATTTCACCAACATTAGCCATTATACACGACAGAAACATGAATATGACAGTTTAAATACTTGAAAACAGCATTTTGTATGTTTTTGCAAGCTGAAAGCAGCTATTTTATCTTGATTTTGCAAACATAAGCCATTACACACGACATATACATGAATATGACAGTTTGTATACTTAAAAACGGTGTTTTGTATGCTTTTGCATTCTTAAAACAGAAATTTTATCTTGATTTCACCAACAGCTGAAAACAGCTATTTTATCTTGATTTTGCAAACATAAGCCATTACACACGTAAAAACATTAATATGACAGTTTGTATACTTAAAAACGGTGTTTTGTATGCTTTTGCATGCTTAAAACAGCAATTTTATCTTGATTTCACCAACATTAGCCATTATACACGACAGAAACATGAATATGACAGTTTAAATACTTCAAAACAGCATTTTGTATGTTTTTGCAAGCTGAAAACAGCAATTTTATCTTGATTTTGCAAACATAAGACATTACACACGACATATACATGAATATGACAGTTTTTATACTTAAAAACGGTGTTTTGTATGCTTTTGCATGCTTAAAACTGCAATTTTATCTTGATTTCACCAACATTAGCCATTATACACGACAGAAACATGAATATGACAGTTTAAATACTTGAAAACAGCATTTTGTATGTTTTTGCAAGCTGAAAGCAGCTATTTTATCTTGATTTTGCAAACATAAGCCATTACACACGACATATACATGAATAAGACAGTTTGTATACTTAAAAACGGTGTTTTGTATGCTTTTGCATGCTTAAAACTGCAATTTTATCTTGATTTCACCAACATTAGCCATTATACATGACAGAAACATGAATATGACAGAATAAATAATTGAAAACAGCATTTGAAAGTTTATGCAAGCTGAAAACAGCTATTTTATCTTGATTTTGCAAACATAAGCCATTACACACGACATATACATGAATATGACAGTTTGTATACTTAAAAACGGTGTTTTGTATGCTTTTGCATGCTTAAAACAGCAATTTTATCTTATTTCACCAACATTAGCCATTATACACGATAGAAACATGAATATGACAGTTTAAATACTTGAAAACAGCATTTTGTAAGTTTATGCAAGCTGAAAACAGCTATTTTATCTTGATTTTGCAAACATAAGCCATTACACACGACATATACATGAATATGACAGTTGGCATACATAAAAACGGTGTTTTGTATGCTTTTGCATGCTTAAAACTGCAATTTTATCTTGATTTCACCAACATTAGCCATTATACATGACAGAAACATTAATATATGACAGTTTAAATACTTGAAAACAGCATTTTGTAAGTTTATGCAAGCTGAAAACAGCTATTTTATCTTGATTTTGCAAACATAAGCCATTACACACGACATATACATGAATATGACAGTTTGTATACTTAAAAACGGTGTTTTGTATGCTTTTGCATGCTTAAAACAGCAATTTTATCTTGATTTCACCAACATTAGCCATTATACACGACAGAAACCTGAATATGACAGTTTAAGTACTTGAAAACAGCATTTTGTATGTTTTTGCAAGCTAAAAACAGCTATTTATGAATATGATAGTTTGTATACTTAAAACAGTGTTTTGTATACTTCTGCATGCTTAAAACAGCAATTTTATTTTGATTTCACCAACATTAACCATTATACACGACAGAAACATGAATATGACAGTTTAAATACTTGAAAACAGGATTTTGTATGTTTTTGCAAGCTGAAAACAGGTATTTTATCTTGATTTTGCAAACATAAGCCATTACACACGACATATTCATGAACATGACAGTTTGTATACTTAAAAACAGTGTTTTGTATGCTTCTGTGTGCTTAAAACAGCAATTTTATCTTGATTTCACCAACATTAGCCATTATACACGACAGAAACATGAATATGACAGTTTAAATACTTGAAAACAGCATTTTGTATGTTTTTGCAAGCTGAAAACAGCTATTTTATCTTGATTTTGCAAACATAAGCCATTACACACGACATATACTTGAATATGACAGTTTGTATACTTAAAAACGGTGTTTTGTATGCTTTTGCATGCTTAAAACTGCAATTTTATCTTGATTTCACCAACATTAGCCATTATACACGACAGAAACATGAATATGACAGTTTAAATACTTGAAAACAGCATTTTGTATGTTTTTGCAAGCTGAAAACAGCTATTTTATCTTGATTTTGTAAACATAAGCCATTACATATCATCATCATCATCATCATCACGCCTTTTACCCATTAAGGGTGTGGCACTCTGCTTACGCAGATCTCGGTAGGTGATATATTTTTGCGTATGAAATGCGGTTACCAGCCGTCAAGTCATAGCCCCCAAAGTTGTTAGTGGAGTGGGAACCACAGGGGTAAATTTAAATTGGCAACTGTCGGTACTGGGATTCGAACTGAGGATCTCATGATCCACAGTCCGATACGTTACCACTGAGCTATTTACCCCATTACACACGACATATACATGAATATGACAGTTTGAATACTAAAAACGGTGTTTTGTATGCTTTTGCATGCTTAAAACAGCAATTTTATCTTGATTTCACCAACATTAGCCATTATACACGACAGAAATATGAATATGACAGTTTAAATACTTGAAAACAGCATCTTGTATGTTTTTGCAAGCTGAAAACAGCAATTTTATCTTGATTTTGAAAACATAAGCCATTACACACGACATATACATGAATATGACAGTTTTTATACTTAAAACGGTGTTTTGTATGCTTTTGCATGCTTAAAACTGCAATTTTATCTTGATTTCACCAACATTAGCCATTATACACGACAGAAACATGAATATGACAGTTTAAATACTTGAAAACAGCATTTTGGATGTTTTTGCAAGCTGAAAGCAGCTATTTTATCTTGATTTTGCAAACATAAGCCATTACACACGACATATACATAAATATGACAGTTTGTATACTTAAAAACGGTGTTTTGTATGCTTTTGCATTCTTAAAACAGAAATTTTATCTTGATTTCACCAACAGCTGAAAACAGCTATTTTATCTTGATTTTGCAAACATAAGCCATTACACACGTAAAAACATGAATATGACAGTTTGTATACTTAAAAACGGTGTTTTGTATGCTTTTGCATGCTTAAAACAGCAATTTTATCTTGATTTCACCAACATTAGCCATTATACACGACAGAAACATGAATATGACAGTTTAAATACTTCAAAACAGCATTTTGTATGTTTTTGCAAGCTGAAAACAGCAATTTTATCTTGATTTTGCAAACATAAGACATTACACACGACATATACATGAATATGACAGTTTTTATACTTAAAAACGGTGTTTTGTATGCTTTTGCATGCTTAAAACTGCAATTTTATCTTGATTTCACCAACATTAGCCATTATACACGACAGAAACATGAATATGACAGTTTAAATACTTGAAAACAGCATTTTGTATGTTTTTGCAAGCTGAAAGCAGCTATTTTATCTTGATTTTGCAAACATAAGCCATTACACACGACATATACATGAATAAGACAGTTTGTATACTTAAAAACGGTGTTTTGTATGCTTTTGCATGCTTAAAACTGCAATTTTATCTTGATTTCACCAACATTAGCCATTATACACGATAGAAACATGAATATGACAGTTTAAATACTTGAAAACAGCATCTTGTATGTTTTTGCAAGCTGAAAACAGCAATTTTATCTTGATTTTGCAAACATAAGCCATTACACACGACATATACATGAATATGACATTTTGTATACTTAAAAACGGTGTTTTGTATGCTTTTGCATGCTTAAAACTGCAATTTTATCTTGATTTCACCAACATTAGCCATTATACACGACAGAAACATGAATATGACAGTTTGAATACTTGAAAACAGCATTTTGTAAGTTTATGCAAGCTGAAAACAGCTATTTTATCTTGATTTTGCAAACATAAGCCATTACACACGACATATACATGAATATGACAGTTGGCATACATAAAAACGGTGTTTTGTATGCTTTTGCATGCTTAAAACAGCAATTTTATCTTAATTTCACCAACATTAGCCATTATACATGACAGAAACATTAATATATGACAGTTTAAATACTTGAAAACAGCATTTTGTAAGTTTATGCAAGCTGAAAACAGCTATTTTATCTTGATTTTGCAAACATAAGCCATTACACACGACATATACATGAATATGACAGTTTGTATACTTAAAAACGGTGTTTTGTATGCTTTTGCATGCTTAAAACAGCAATTTTATCTTGATTTCACCAACATTAGCCATTATACACGACAGAAACCTGAATATGACAGTTTAAGTACTTGAAAACAGCATTTTGTATGTTTTTGCAAGCTAAAAACAGCTATTTTATCTTGATTTTGCAAACATAAGCCATTACACACGACATATACATGAATATGATAGTTTGTATACTTAAAACAGTGTTTTGTATACTTCTGCATGCTTAAAACAGCAATTTTATTTTGATTTCACCAACATTAACCATTATACACGACAGAAACATGAATATGACAGTTTAAATACTTGAAAACAGGATTTTGTATGTTTTTGCAAGCTGAAAACAGGTATTTTATCTTGATTTTGCAAACATAAGCCATTACACACGACATATTCATGAACATGACAGTTTGTATACTTAAAAACAGTGTTTTGTATGCTTCTGTGTGCTTAAAACAGCAATTTTATCTTGATTTCACCAACATTAGCCATTATACACGACAGAAACATGAATATGACAGTTTAAATACTTGAAAACAGCATTTTGTATGTTTTTGCAAGCTGAAAACAGCTATTTTATCTTGATTTTGCAAACATAAGCCATTACACACGACATATACTTGAATATGACAGTTTGTATACTTAAAAACGGTGTTTTGTATGCTTTTGCATGCTTAAAACTGCAATTTTATCTTGATTTCACCAACATTAGCCATTATACACGACAGAAACATGAATATGACAGTTAAAATACTTGAAAACAGCATTTTGTATGTTTTTGCAAGCTGAAAACAGCTATTTTATCATGATTTTGCAAACATAAGCCATTACACACGACATATACATGAATATGACAGTTTGTATACTTAAAAACGGTGTTTTGTATGCTATTGCATGCTTAAAACTGCAATTTTATCTTGATTTCACCAACATTAGCCATTATACACGACAGAAACATGAATATGACAGTTTAAATACTTGAAAACAGCATTTTGTATGTTTTTGCAAGCTGAAAACAGCTATTTTATCTTGATTTTGCAAACATAAGCCATTACACACGACATATACATGAATATGACAGTTTGTATACTTAAAAACGGTGTTTTGTATGCTTTTGCATTCTTAAAACAGAAATTTTATCTTGATTTCACTAACATTAGCCATTATACACGACAGAAACATGAATATGACAGTTTAAATACTTGAAACCAGCATTTTGTATGTTTTTGCAAGCTGAAAACAGCTATTTTATCTTGATTTTGCAAACATAAGCCATTACACACGTAAAAACATGAATATGACAGTTTGTATACTTAAAAACGGTGTTTTGTATGCTTTTGCATGCTTAAAACAGCAATTTTATCTTGATTTCACCAACATTAGCCATTATACACGACAGAAACATGAATATGACAGTTTAAATACTTCAAAACAGCATTTTGTATGTTTTTGCAAGCTGAAAACAGCAATTTTATCTTGATTTTGCAAACATAAGACATTACACACGACATATACATGAATATGACAGTTTTTATACTTAAAAACGGTGTTTTGAATGTTTTTGCATGCTTAAAACTGCAATTTTATCTTGATTTCACCAACATTAGCCATTATACACGACAGAAACATGAATATGACAGTTTAAGTACTTGAAAACAGCATTTTGTATGTTTTTGCAAGCTGAAAGCAGCTATTTTATCTTGATTTTGCAAACATAAGCCATTACACACGACATATACATGAATAAGACAGTTTGTATACTTAAAAACGGTGTTTTGTATGCTTTTGCATGCTTAAAACAGCAATTTTATCTTGATTTCACCAACATTAGCCATTATACACGATAGAAACATGAATATGACAGTTTAAATACTTGAAAACAGCATCTTGTATGTTTTTGCAAGCTGAAAACAGCAATTTTATCTTGATTTTGCAAACATAAGCCATTACACACGACATATACATGAATATGACATTTTGTATACTTAAAAACGGTGTTTTGTATGCTTTTGCATGCTTAAAACTGCAATTTTATCTTGATTTCACCAACATTAGCCATTATACACGACAGAAACATGAATATGACAGTTTGAATACTTGAAAACAGCATTTTGTAAGTTTATGCAAGCTGAAAACAGCTATTTTATCTTGATTTTGCAAACATAAGCCATTACACACGACATATACATGAATATGACAGTTGGCATACATAAAAACGGTGTTTTGTATGCTTTTGCATGTTTAAAACAGCAATTTTATCTTGATTTCACCAACATTAGCCATTATACATGACAGAAACATTAATATGACAGTTTAAATACTTGAAAACAGCATTTTGTATGTTTTTGCAAGCTGAAAACAGCTATTTTATCTTGATTTTGCAAACATAAGCCATTACACACGACATATACTTGAATATGACAGTTTGTATACTTAAAAACGGTGTTTTGTATGCTTTTGCATGCTTAAAACTGCAATTTTATCTTGATTTCACCAACATTAGCCATTATACACGACAGAAACATGAATATGACAGTTAAAATACTTGAAAACAGCATTTTGTATGTTTTTGCAAGCTGAAAACAGCTATTTTATCATGATTTTGCAAACATAAGCCATTACACACGACATATACATGAATATGACAGTTTGTATACTTAAAAACGGTGTTTTGTATGCTATTGCATGCTTAAAACTGCAATTTTATCTTGATTTCACCAACATTAGCCATTATACACGACAGAAACATGAATATGACAGTTTAAATACTTGAAAACAGCATTTTGTATGTTTTTGCAAGCTGAAAACAGCTATTTTATCTAGATTTTGCAAACATAAGCCATTACACACGACATATACATGAATATGACAGTTTGTATACTTAAAAACGGTGTTTTGTATGCTTTTGCATTCTTAAAACAGAAATTTTATCTTGATTTCACTAACATTAGCCATTATACACGACAGAAACATGAATATGACAGTTTAAATACTTGAAACCAGCATTTTGTATGTTTTTGCAAGCTGAAAACAGCTATTTTATCTTGATTTTGCAAACATAAGCCATTACACACGTAAAAACATGAATATGACAGTTTGTATACTTAAAAACGGTGTTTTGTATGCTTTTGCATGCTTAAAACAGCAATTTTATCTTGATTTCACCAACATTAGCCATTATACACGACAGAAACATGAATATGACAGTTTAAATACTTGAAAACAGCATTTTGTATGTTTTTGCAAGCTGAAAACAGGTATTTTATCTTGATTTTGCAAACATAAGCCATTACACACGACATATACTTGAATATGACAGTTTGTATACTTAAAAACGGTGTTTTGTATGCTTTTGCATGCTTAAAACTGCAATTTTATCTTGATTTCACCAACATTAGCCATTATACACGACAGAAACATGAATATGACAGTTTAAATACTTGAAAACAGCATTTTGTATGTTTTTGCAAGCTGAAAACAGCTATTTTATCTTGATTTTGCAAACATAAGCCATTACACACGACATATACATGAATATGACAGTTTGAATACTTAAAAACGGTGTTTTGTATGCTTTTGCATGCTTAAAACAGCAATTTTATCTTGATTTCACCAACATTAGCCATTATACACGACAGAAATATGAATATGACAGTTTAAATACTTGAAAACAGCATCTTGTATGTTTTTGCAAGCTGAAAACAGCAATTTTATCTTGATTTTGAAAACATAAGCCACTACACACGACATATACATGAATATGACAGTTTTTATACTTAAAACGGTGTTTTGTATGCTTTTGCATGCTTAAAACTGCAATTTTATCTTGATTTCACCAACATTAGCCATTATACACGACAGAAACATGAATATGACAGTTTAAATACTTGAAAACAGCATTTTGTATGTTTTTGCAAGCTGAAAGCAGCTATTTTATCTTGATTTTGCAAACATAAGCCATTACACACGACATATACATGAATATGACAGTTTGTATACTTAAAAACGGTGTTTCGTATGCTTTTGCATTCTTAAAACAGCAATTTTATCTTGATTTCACCAACATTAGCCATTATACACGACAGAAACATGAATATGACAGTTTAAATACTTGAAAACAGCATTTTGTATGTTTTTGCAAGCTGAAAACAGGTATTTTATCTTGATTTTGCAAACATAAGCCATTACACACGACATATTCATGAACATGACAGTTTGTATACTTAAAAACAGTGTTTTGTATGCTTCTGTGTGCTTAAAACAGCAATTTTATCTTGATTTCACCAACATTAGCCATTATGCACGACAGAAACATGAATATGACAGTTTAAATACTTGAAAACAGCATTTTGTATGTTTTTGCAAGCTGAAAACAGCTATTTTATCTTGATTTTGCAAACATAAGCCATTACACACGACATATACATGAATATGACGGTTTGTATACTTAAAAACGGTGTTTTGTATGCTTTTGCATGCTTAAAACAGCAATTTTATCTTGATTTCACCAACATTAGCCATTATACACGACAGAAACCTGAATATGACAGTTTAAGTACTTGAAAACAGCATTTTGTATGTTTTTGCAAGCTAAAAACAGCTATTTTATCTTGATTTTGCAAACATAAGCCATTACACACGACATATACACGAATATGATAGTTTGTATACTTAAAACAGTGTTTTGTATACTTCTGCATGCTTAAAACAGCAATTTTATCTTGATTTCACCAACATTAACCATTATACACGACAGAAACATGAATATGACAGTTTAAATACTTGAAAACAGCATTTTGTATGTTTTTGCAAGCTGAAAACAGGTATTTTATCTTGATTTTGCAAACATAAGCCATTACACACGACATATTCATGAACATGACAGTTTGTGTACTTAAAAACAGTGTTTTGTATGCTTCTGTGTGCTTAAAACAGCAATTTTATCTTGATTTCACCAACATTAGCCATTATACACGACAGAAACATGAATATGACAGTTTAAATACTTGAAAACAGCATTTTGTATGTTTTTGCAAGCTGAAAACAGCTATTTCATCTTGATTTTGCAAACATAAGCCATTACACACGACATATACTTGAATATGACAGTTAGTATACTTAAAAACGGTGTTTTGTATGCTTTTGCATGCTTAAAACTGCAATTTTATCTTGATTTCACCAACATTAGCCATTATACACGACAGAAACATGAATATGACAGTTTAAATACTTGAAAACAGCATTTTGTATGTTTTTGCAAGCTGAAAACAGCTATTTTATCTTGATTTTGCAAACATAAGCCATTACACACGACATATATATGAATATGACAGTTTGAATACTTAAAAACGGTGTTTTGTATGCTTTTGCATGCTTAAACAGCAATTTTATCTTGATTTCACCAACATTAGCCATTATACACGACAGAAATATGAATATGACAGTTTAAATACTTGAAAACAGCATCTTGTATGTTTTTGCAAGCTGAAAACAGCAATTTTATCTTGATTTTGAAAACATAAGCCACTACACACGACATATACATGAATATGACAGTTTTTTATACTTAAAACGGTGTTTTGTATGCTTTTGCATGCTTAAAACTGCAATTTTATCTTGATTTCACCAACATTAGCCATTATACACGACAGAAACATGAATATGACAGTTTAAATACTTGAAAACAGCATTTTGTATGTTTTTGCAAGCTGAAAGCAGCTATTTTATCTTGATTTTGCAAACATAAGCCATTACACACGTAAAAACATGAATATGACAGTTTGTATACTTAAAAACGGTGTTTTGTATGCTTTTGCATGCTTAAAACAGCAATTTTATCTTGATTTCACCAACATTAGCCATTATACACGACAGAAACATGAATATGACAGTTTAAATACTTGAAACCAGCATTTTGTATGTTTTTGCAAGCTGAAAACAGCTATTTTATCTTGATTTTGCAAACATAAGCCATTACACACGTAAAAACATGAATATGACAGTTTGTATACTTAAAAACGGTGTTTTGTATGCTTTTGCATGCTTAAAACAGCAATTTTATCTTGATTTCACCAACATTAGCCATTATACACGATAGAAACATGAATATGACAGTTTAAATACTTGAAAACAGCATCTTGTATGTTTTTGCAAGCTGAAAACAGCAATTTTATCTTGATTTTGCAAACATAAGCCATTACACACGACATATACATGAATATGACATTTTGTATACTTAAAAACGGTGTTTTGTATGCTTTTGCATGCTTAAAACAGCAATTTTATCTTGATTTCACCAACATTAGCCATTATACACGATAGAAACATGAATATGACAGTTTAAATACTTGAAAACAGCATCTTGTATGTTTTTGCAAGCTGAAAACAGCAATTTTATCTTGATTTTGCAAACATAAGCCATTACACACGACATATACATGAATATGACATTTTGTATACTTAAAAACGGTGTTTTGTATGCTTTTGCATGCTTAAAACTGCAATTTTATCTTGATTTCACCAACATTAGCCATTATACACGACAGAAACATGAATATGACAGTTTGAATACTTGAAAACAGCATTTTGTAAGTTTATGCAAGCTGAAAACAGCTATTTTATCTTGATTTTGCAAACATAAGCCATTACACACGACATATACATGAATATGACAGTTGGCATACATAAAAACGGTGTTTTGTATGCTTTTGCATGTTTAAAACAGCAATTTTATCTTGATTTCACCAACATTAGCCATTATACATGACAGAAACATTAATATATGACAGTTTAAATACTTGAAAACAGCATTTTGTAAGTTTATGCAAGCTGAAAACAGCTATTTTATCTTGATTTTGCAAACATAAGCCATTACACACGACATATACATGAATATGACAGTTTGTATACTTAAAAACGGTGTTTTGTATGCTTTTGCATGCTTAAAACAGCAATTTTATTTTGATTTCACCAACATTAGCCATTATACACGACAGAAACCTGAATATGACAGTTTAAGTACTTGAAAACAGCATTTTGTATGTTTTTGCAAGCTAAAAACAGCTATTTTATCTTGATTTTGCAAACATAAGCCATTACACACGACATATACATGAATATGATAGTTTGTATACTTAAAACAGTGTTTTGTATACTTCTGCATGCTTAAAACAGCAATTTTATCTTGATTTCACCAACATTAACCATTATACACGACAGAAACATGAATATGACAGTTTAAATACTTGAAAACAGCATTTTGTATGTTTTTGCAAGCTGAAAACAGGTATTTTATCTTGATTTTGCAAACATAAGCCATTACACACGACATATTCATGAACATGACAGTTTGTATACTTAAAAACAGTGTTTTGTATGCTTCTGTGTGCTTAAAACAGCAATTTTATCTTGATTTCACCAACATTAGCCATTATACACGACAGAAACATGAATATGACAGTTTAAATACTTGAAAACAGCATTTTGTATGTTTTTGCAAGCTGAAAACAGCTATTTTATCTTGATTTTGCAAACATAAGCCATTACACACGACATATACATGAATATGACAGTTGGCATACATAAAAACGGTGTTTTGTATGCTTTTGCATGTTTAAAACAGCAATTTTATCTTGATTTCACCAACATTAGCCATTATACATGACAGAAACATTAATATATGACAGTTTAAATACTTGAAAACAGCATTTTGTAAGTTTATGCAAGCTGAAAACAGCTATTTTATCTTGATTTTGCAAACATAAGCCATTACACACGACATATACATGAATATGACAGTTTGTATACTTAAAAACGGTGTTTTGTATGCTTTTGCATGCTTAAAACAGCAATTTTATCTTGATTTCACCAACATTAGCCATTATACACGACAGAAACATGAATATGACAGTTTAAATACTTGAAAACAGCATTTTGTATGTTTTTGCAAGCTGAAAACAGCTATTTTATCTTGATTTTGCAAACATAAGCCATTACACACGACATATACATGAATATGACAGTTTGAATACTTAAAAACGGTGTTTTGTATGCTTTTGCATGCTTAAAACAGCAATTTTATCTTGATTTCACCAACATTAGCCATTATACACGACAGAAATATGAATATGACAGTTTAAATACTTGAAAACAGCATCTTGTATGTTTTTGCAAGCTGAAAACAGCAATTTTATCTTGATTTTGAAAACATAAGCCACTACACACGACATTTACATGAATATGACAGTTTTTATACTTAAAACGGTGTTTTGTATGCTTTTGCATGCTTAAAACTGCAATTTTATCTTGATTTCACCAACATTAGCCATTATACACGACAGAAACATGAATATGACAGTTTAAATACTTGAAAACAGCATTTTGTATGTTTTTGCAAGCTGAAAGCAGCTATTTTATCTTGATTTTGCAAACATAAGCCATTACACACGACATATACATGAATATGACAGTTTGTATACTTAAAAACGGTGTTTCGTATGCTTTTGCATTCTTAAAACAGCAATTTTATCTTGATTTCACCAACATTAGCCATTATACACGACAGAAACATGAATATGACAGTTTAAATACTTGAAAACAGCATTTTGTATGTTTTTGCAAGCTGAAAACAGCAATTTTATCTTGATTTTGCAAACATTAGACATTACACACGACATATACATGAATATGACAGTTTTTATACTTAAAAACGGTGTTTTGTATGCTTTTGCATGCTTAAAACTGCAATTTTATCTTGATTTCACCAACATTAGCCATTATACACGACAGAAACATGAATATGACAGTTTAAATACTTGAAAACAGCATTTTGTATGTTTTTGCAAGCTGAAAGCAGCTATTTTATCTTGATTTTGCAAACATAAGCCATTACACACGACATATACATGAATATGACAGTTTGTATACTTAAAAACGGTGTTTTGTATGCTTTTGCTTGCTTAAAACTGCAATTTTATCTTGATTTCACCAACATTAGCCATTATACATGACAGAAACATGAATATGACAGATTAAATAATTGAAAACAGCATTTTGAAAGTATATGCAAGCTGAAAACAGCTATTTTATCTTGATTTTGCAAACATAAGCCATTACACACGACATATACATGAATATGACAGTTTGTATACTTAAAAACGGTGTTTTGTATGCTTTTGCATGCTTAAAACAGCAATTTTATCTTGATTTCACCAACATTAGCCATTATACACGACAGAAACCTGAATATGACAGTTTAAGTACTTGTAAACAGCATTTTGTATGTTTTTGCAAGCTAAAAACAGCTATTTTATCTTGATTTTGCAAACATAAGCCATTACACACGACATATACATGAATATGATAGTTTGTATACTTAAAACAGTGTTTTGTATACTTCTGCATGCTTAAAACAGCAATTTTATCTTGATTTCACCAACATTAACCATTATACACGACAGAAACATGAATATGACAGTTTAAATACTTGAAAACAGCATTTTGTATGTTTTTGCAAGCTGAAAGCAGCTATTTTATCTTGATTTTGCAAACATAAGCCATTACACACGACATATACATGAATATGACAGTTTGTATACTTAAAAACGGTGTTTCGTATGCTTTTGCATTCTTAAAACAGCAATTTTATCTTGATTTCACCAACATTAGCCATTATACACGACAGAAACATGAATATGACAGTTTAAATACTTGAAAACAGCATTTTGTATGTTTTTGCAAGCTGAAAACAGCAATTTTATCTTGATTTTGCAAACATTAGACATTACACACGACATATACATGAATTTGACAGTTTTTATACTTAAAAACGGTGTTTTGTATGCTTTTGCATGCTTAAAACTGCAATTTTATCTTGATTTCACCAACATTAGCCATTATACACGACAGAAACATGAATATGACAGTTTAAATACTTGAAAACAGCATTTTGTATGTTTTTGCAAGCTGAAAGCAGCTATTTTATCTTGATTTTGCAAACATAAGCCATTACACACGACATATACATGAATATGACAGTTTGTATACTTAAAAACGGTGTTTTGTATGCTTTTGCTTGCTTAAAACTGCAATTTTATCTTGATTTCACCAACATTATCCATTATACATGACAGAAACATGAATATGACAGATTAAATAATTGAAAACAGCATTTTGAAAGTATATGCAAGCTGAAAACAGCTATTTTATCTTGATTTTGCAAACATAAGCCATTACACACGACATATACATGAATATGACAGTTTGTATACTTAAAAACGGTGTTTTGTATGCTTTTGCATGCTTTAAACAGCAATTTTATCTTGATTTCACCAACATTAGCCATTATACACGATAGAAACATGAATATGACAGTTTAAATACTTGAAAACAGCATCTTGTATGTTTTTGCAAGCTGAAAACAGCAATTTTATCTTGATTTTGCAAACATAAGCCATTACACGACATATACATGAATATGACATTTTGTATACTTAAAAACGGTGTTTTGTATGCTTTTGCTTGCTTAAAACTGCAATTTTATCTTGATTTCACCAACATTAGCCATTATACACGACAGAAACATGAATATGACAGTTTAAATGCTTGAAAACAGCATTTTGTATGTTTTTGCAAGCTGAAAACAGCTATTTTATCTTGATTTTGCAAACATAAGCCATTACACACGACATATACATGAATATGACAGTTTGTATTCTTAAAAGCGGTGTTTTGTATGCTTTTGCATGCTTAAAACTGCAATTATATCTTGATTTCACCAACATTAGCCATTATACACGACAGAAACATGAATATGACAGTATAAATACTTGAAAACAGCATTTTGTATGTTTTTGCAAGCTGAAAACAGCTATTTTATCTTGATTTTGCAAACATAAGCCATTAAACACGACATATACATGAATATGACAGTTTGCATACTTAAAAACGGTGTTTTTTATGCTTTTGCATGCTTAAAACAGCAATTTTATCTTGATTTCACCAACATTAGCCATTATACATGACAGAAACATGAATATGACAGATTAAATACTTGAAAACAGCATTTTGTAAGTTTATGCAAGCTGAAAACAGCTATTTTATCTTGATTTTGCAAACATAAGCCATTACACACGACATATACATGAATATAACTGTTTGTATACTTAAAAACGGTGTTTTGTATGCTTTTGCATGCTTAAAACAGCAATTTTATCTTGATTTCACTAACATTAGCCATTATACACGACAGAAACATGAATATGACAGTTTAAATACTTGAAAACAGCATTTTCTATGTTTTTGCAAGCTGAAAACAGCAATTTTATCTTGATTTTGCAAACATAAGACATTACACACGACATATACATGATAATGACAGTTTTTATACTTAAAAACGGTGTTTTGTACGCTTTTGCATGCTTAAAACTGCAATTTTATCTTGATTTCACCAACATTAGCCATTATACACGACAGAAACCTGAATATGACAGTTTAAGTACTTGAAAACAGCATTTTGTATGTTTTTGCAAGCTAAAAACAGCTATTTTATCTTGATTTTGCAAAAATAAGCCATTACACACGACATATACATGAATATGATAGTTTGTATACTTAAAACAGTGTTTTGTATACTTCTGCATGCTTAAAACAGCAATTTTATCTTGATTTCACCAACATTAACCATTATACACGACAGAAACATGAATATGACAGTTTAAATACTTAAAAACAGCATTTTGTATGTTTTTGCAAGCTGAAAGCAGCTATTTTATCTTGATTTTGCAAACATAAGCCATTACACACGACATATACATGAATATGACAGTTTGTATACTTAAAAACGGTGTTTCGTATGGTTTTGCATTCTTAAAACAGCAATTTTATCTTGATTTCACCAACATTAGCCATTATACACGACAGAAACATGAATATGACAGTTTAAATACTTGAAAACAGCATTTTGTAAGTTTTTGCAAGCTGAAAGCAGCTATTTTATCTTGATTTTGCAAACATAAGCCATTACACACGACATATACATGAATGACAGTTTGTATACTTAAAAACGGTGTTTTGTATGCTTTTGCTTGCTTAAAACTGCAATTTTATCTTGATTTCACCAACATTAGCCATTATACACGACAGAAACATGAATATGACAGTTTAAATGCTTGAAAACAGCATTTTGTATGTTTTTGCAAGCTGAAAACAGCTATTTTATTTTGATTTTGCAAACATAAGCCATTACACACGACATATACATGAATATGACAGTTTGTATTCTTAAAAGCGGTGTTTTGTATGCTTTTGCATGCTTAAAACTGCAATTATATCTTGATTTCACCAACATTAGCCATTATACACGACAGAAACATGAATATGACAGTATAAATACTTGAAAACAGCATTTTGTATGTTTTTGCAAGCTGAAAACAGCTATTTTATCTTGATTTTGCAAACATAAGCCATTAAACACGACATATACATGAATATGACAGTTTGCATACTTAAAAACGGTGTTTTTTATGCTTTTGCATGCTTAAAACAGCAATTTTATCTTGATTTCACCAACATTAGCCATTATACATGACAGAAACATGAATATGACAGATTAAATACTTGAAAACAGCATTTTGTAAGTTTATGCAAGCTGAAAACAGCTATTTTATCTTGATTTTGCAAACATAAGCCATTACACACGACATATACATGAATATAACTGTTTGTATACTTAAAAACGGTGTTTTGTATGCTTTTGCATGCTTAAAACAGCAATTTTATCTTGATTTCACCAACATTAGCCATTATACACGACAGAAACATGAATATGACAGTTTAAATACTTGAAAACAGCATTTTCTATGTTTTTGCAAGCTGAAAACAGCAATTTTATCTTGATTTTGCAAACATAAGACATTACACACGACATATACATGATAATGACAGTTTTTATACTTAAAAACGGTGTTTTGTACGCTTTTGCATGCTTAAAACTGCAATTTTATCTTGATTTCACCAACATTAGCCATTATACACGACAGAAACATGAATATGACCGTTTAAATACTTGAAAACAGCATTTTGTATGTTTTTGCAAGCTGAAAACAGCTATTTTATCTTGATTTTGCAAACATAAGCCATTACACACGACATATACATGAATATGACAGTTTGTATACTTAAAAACGGTGTTTTGTATGCTTTTGCATGCTTAAAACAGCAATTTTATCTTGATTTCACCAAGATTAGCCATTATACACGACAGAAACATAAATATGACAGTTTAAATACTTTAAAACAGCATTTTGTATGTTTTTGCAAGCTGAAAACTGCTATTTTATCTTGATTTTGCAAACATAAGCCATTACACACGACATATACATGAATATGACAGTTTGTATACTTAAAAACGGTGTTTTGTATGCTTTTGCATGCTTAAAACAGCAATTTTATCTTGACTTCACGAACATTAGCCATTATACACGACAGAAACATGAATATGACAGTTTAAATACTTGAAAACAGCATTTTGTATGTTTTTGCAAGCTGAAAACAGCTATTTTATCTTGATTTTGCAAACATAAGCCATTACACACGACATATACATGAATATGACAGTTTGTACACTTAAAAACGGTGTTTTGTATGATTTTGCATTCTTAAAACAGCAATTTTATCTTGATTTCACGAACATTAGCCATTATAAACGACAGAAACATGAATATGACAGTTTAAATACTTGAAAACAGCATTTTGTATGTTTTTGCAAGCTAAAACAGCTATTTTATCTTGATTTTGCAAACATAAGCCATTACACACGACATTTACATAAATATGACAGTTTGTATACTTAAAAAAGGTGTTTTGTATGCTTTTGCATGCTTAAAACAGCAATTTTATCTTGATTTCACGAACATTAGCCATTATACACGACAGAAACATGAATATGACAGTTTAAATACTTGAAAACAGCATTTTGTATGTTTTTGTAAGCTGAAAACAGCTATTTTATCTTGATTTTGCAAACATAAGCCATTACACACGACATATACATGAATATGACAGTTTGTGTACTTAAAAACGGTGTTTTGTATGCTTTTGCATGCTTAAAACAGCAATTTTATGTTGATTTCACCAACATTAGCCATTATACACGACAGAAACATAAATATGACAGTTCAAATACTTGAAAACTGCATTTTTTATGTTTTTGCAAGCTGAAAACAGCTATTTTATCTTGATTTTGCAAACATAAGCCATTACACACGACATATACATGAATATGACAGTTTGTATACTTAAAAACGGTGTTTTGTATGCTTTTGCATGCTTAAAACAGCAATTTTATCTTGATTTCACCAACATTAGCCATTATACACGACAGAAACATGAATATGACAGTTTAAAAACTTGAAAACAGCATTTTGTATGTTTTTGCAAGCTGAAAACAGCTATTTAATCTCATTTTGCAAACATAAGCCATTACACACGTAAATACATGAATATGACAGTTTGTATACTTAAAAACGGTGTTTTGTATGTTTTTGCATGCTTAAAACAGCAATGTTATCTTGATTTCACCAACATTAGCCATTATACACGACAGAAACATGAATATGACAGTTTAAATACTTGAAAACAGCATTTTGTATGTTTTTGCAAGCTGAAAACAGCTATTTTATCTTGATTTTGCAAACATAAGTCATTACACACGACATATACATGAATATGACAGTTTGTATACTTAAAAACGGTGTTTTGTATGCTTTTGCATGCTTAAAACTGCAATTTTATCTTGATTTTACCAACATTAGCCATTATACACGACAGAAACATGAATATGACAGTTTAAATACTTGAAAACAGCATTTTGTATGCTTTTGCAAGCTGAAAACAGCTATTTTATCTTGATTTTGCAAACATAAGCCATTACACACGACATATACATGAATATGACAGTTTGTATACTTAAAAACGGTGTTGTGTATGCTTTTGCATGCTTAAAACAGCAATTTTATCTTGATTTCACCAACATTAGCCATTATACACGACAGAAACATGAATATGACAGTTTAAATACTTGAAAACAGCATTTTGTATGTTTTTGCAAGCTGGAAACAGCTATTTTATCTTGATTTTGCAAACATAAGCCATTACACACGACATATACATTAATATGACAGTTTGTATACTTAAAAACGGTGTTTTGTATGCTTTTGCATGCTTAAAACAGCAATTATATCTTGATTTCACTAACATTAGCCATTATACACGACAGAAACATGAATATGACAGTTTAAATACTTAAAAAACAGCATTTTGTATGTTTTTGCAACCTGAAAACAGCTATTTTATCTTGATTTTGCAAACATAAGCCATTACACACGTAAATACATGAATATGACAGTTTGTATACTTAAAAACGGTGTTTTGTATGCTTTTGCATGCTTAAAACAGCAATTTTATCTTGATTTCACCAACATTATCCATTATTCACGACAGAAACATGAATATGACAGTTTAAATACTTGAAAACAGCATTTTGTATGTTTTTACAAGCTGAAAACAGCAATTTTATCTTGATTTTGCAAACATAAGCCATTACACACGACATATACATGAATATGACAGTTTTTATACTTAAAACGGTGTTTTTTATGCTTTTGCATGCTTAAAACTGCAATTTTATCTTGATTTCACCAACATTAGCCATTATACACGACAGAAACATGAATATAACAGTTTAAATTCTTGAAAACAGCATTTTGTATGTTTTTGCAAACTGAAAACTGCTATTTTATCTTGATTTTGCAAACATAAGCCATTACACACGACATATACATGAATATGAAAGTTTGTATACGTAAAAACGGTGTTTTGTATGCTTTTGCATGCTTAAAACTGCAATTTTATCTTGATTTCACCAACATTAGCCATTATACACGACAGAAACATGAATATGACAGTTTAAATACTTAAAAACAGCATTTTGTATGTTTTTGCAAGCTGAAAACTGCTGTTTTATCTTGATTTTGCAAACATAAGCCATTACACACGACATATACATGAATATGACAGTTTGTATACTTAAAAACGGTGTTTTGTATGCTTTTGCATGCTTAAAACAGCAATTTTATCTTGATTTCACCAACATTAGCCATTATACACGACAGAAACATGAATATGACAGTTTAAATACTTGAAAACAGCATTTTGTATGTTTTTGCAATCTGAAAACAGCTATTTAATCTTGATTTTGCAAACATAAGCCATTACACACGTAAATACATGAATATGACAGTTTGTATACTTAAAAACGGTGTTTTGTATGTTTTTGCATGCTTAAAACAGCAATGTTATCTTGATTTCACCAACATTAGCCATTATACACGAAAGAAACATAAATATGACAGTTTAAATACTTGAAAACAGCATTTTGTATGCTTTTGCAAGCTGAAAACAGCTATTTTATCTTGATTTTGCAAACATAAGCCATTACACACGACATATACATGAATATGACAGTTTGTATACTTAAAAACGGTGTTTTGTATGCTTTTGCATGCTTAAAACAGCAATTTTATCTTGATTTCACCAACATTAGCCATTGTACACGACAGAAACATGAATATGACAGTTTAAATACTTGAAAACAGCATTTTGTATGTTTTTGCAAGCTGAAAACATCTATTTTATCTTGATTTTGCAAACATAAGCCATTACACACGACATATACATTAATATGACAGTTTGTATACTTAAAAACGGTGTTTTGTATGCTTTTGCATGCTTAAAACAGCAATTATATCTTGATTTCACTAACATTAGCCATTATACACGACAGAAACATGAATATGACAGTTTAAATACTTAAAAAACAGCATTTTGTATGTTTTTGCAACCTGAAAACAGCTATTTTATCTTGATTTTGCAAACATAAGCCATTACACACGACATATACATGAATATGAAAGTTTGTATACGTAAAAACGGTGTTTTGTATGCTTTTGCATGCTTAAAACTGCAATTTTATCTTGATTTCACCAACATTAGCCATTATACACGACAGAAACATGAATATGACAGTTTAAATACTTGAAAACAGCATTTTGTATGTTTTTGCAAGCTGAAAACTGCTATTTTATCTTGATTTTGCAAACATAAGCCATTACACACGACATATACATGAATATGACAGTTTGTATACTTAAAAACGGTGTTTTGTATGCTTTTGCATGCTTAAAACAGCAATTTTATCTTGATTTCACCAACATTAGCCATTATACACGACAGAAACATGAATATGACAGTTTAAATACTTGAAAACAGCATTTTGTATGTTTTTGCAAGCTGAAAACAGCTATTTAATCTTGATTTTGCAAACATAAGCCATTACACACGTAAATACATGAATATGACAGTTTGTATACTTAAAAACGGTGTTTTGTATGTTTTTGCATGCTTAAAACAGCAATGTTATCTTGATTTCACCAACATTAGCCATTATACACGAAAGAAACATAAATATGACAGTTTAAATACTTGAAAACAGCATTTTGTATGTTTTTGCAAGCTGAAAACAGCTATTTTATCTTGATTTTGCAAACATAAGTCATTACACACGACATATACATGAATATGACAGTTTGTATACTTAAAAACGGTGTTTTGTATGCTTTTGCATGCTTAAAACTGCAATTTTATCTTGATTTCACCAACATTAGCCATTATACACGACAGAAACATGAATATGACAGTTTAAATACTTGAAAACAGCATTTTGTATGCTTTTGCAAGCTGAAAACAGCTATTTTATCTTGATTTTGCAAACATAAGCCATTACAGACGACATATACATGAATATGACAGTTTGTATACTTAAAAACGGTGTTTTGTATGCTTTTGCATGCTTAAAACAGCAATTTTATCTTGATTTCACCAACATTAGCCATTGTACACGACAGAAACATGAATATGACAGTTTAAATACTTGAAAACAGCATTTTGTATGTTTTTGCAAGCTGAAAACATCTATTTTATCTTGATTTTGCAAACATAAGCCATTACACACGACATATACATTAATATGACAGTTTGTATACTTAAAAACGGTGTTTTGTATGCTTTTGCATGCTTAAAACAGCAATTATATCTTGATTTCACTAACATTAGCCATTATACACGACAGAAACATGAATATGACAGTTTAAATACTTAAAAAACAGCATTTTGTATGTTTTTGCAACCTGAAAACAGCTATTTTATCTTGATTTTGCAAACATAAGCCATTACACACGTAAATACATGAATATGACAGTTTGTATACTTAAAAACGGTGTTTTGTATGCTTTTGCATGCTTAAAACAGCAATTTTATCTTGATTTCACCAACATTAGCCATTATACACGACAGAAACATGAATATGACAGTTTAAATACTTGAAAACAGCATTTTCTATGTTTTTGCAAGCTGAAAACAGCAATTTTATCTTGATGTTTGCAAACATAAGCCATTACACACGACATATACATGAATATGACAGTTTGTATACTTAAAAACGGTGTTTTGTATGATTTTGCATTCTTAAAACAGCAATTTTATCTTGATTTCACGAACATTAGCCATTATAAACGACAGAAACATGAATATGACAGTTTAAATACTTGAAAACAGCATTTTGTATGTTTTTGCAAGCTAAAACAGCTATTTTATCTTGATTTTGCAAACATAAGCCATTACACACGACATTTACATAAATATGACAGTTTGTATACTTAAAAAAGGTGTTTTGTATGCTTTTGCATGCTTAAAACAGCAATTTTATCTTGATTTCACGAACATTAGCCATTATACACGACAGAAACATGAATATGACAGTTTAAATACTTGAAAACAGCATTTTGTATGTTTTTGTAAGCTGAAAACAGCTATTTTATCTTGATTTTGCAAACATAAGCCATTACACACGACATATACATGAATATGACAGTTTGTGTACTTAAAAACGGTGTTTTGTATGCTTTTGCATGCTTAAAACAGCAATTTTATGTTGATTTCACCAACATTAGCCATTATACACGACAGAAACATAAATATGACAGTTCAAATACTTGAAAACTGCATTTTTTATGTTTTTGCAAGCTGAAAACAGCTATTTTATCTTGATTTTGCAAACATAAGCCATTACACACGACATATACATGAATATGACAGTTTGTATACTTAAAAACGGTGTTTTGTATGCTTTTGCATGCTTAAAACAGCAATTTTATCTTGATTTCACCAACATTAGCCATTATACACGACAGAAACATGAATATGACAGTTTAAATACTTGAAAACAGCATTTTGTATGTTTTTGCAAGCTGAAAACAGCTATTTAATCTTCATTTTGCAAACATAAGCCATTACACACGTAAATACATGAATATGACAGTTTGTATACTTAAAAACGGTGTTTTGTATGTTTTTGCATGCTTAAAACAGCAATGTTATCTTGATTTCACCAACATTAGCCATTATACACGACAGAAACATGAATATGACAGTTTAAATACTTGAAAACAGCATTTTGTATGTTTTTGCAAGCTGAAAACAGCTATTTTATCTTGATTTTGCAAACATAAGTCATTACACACGACATATACATGAATATGACAGTTTGTATACTTAAAAACGGTGTTTTGTATGCTTTTGCATGCTTAAAACTGCAATTTTATCTTGATTTTACCAACATTAGCCATTATACACGACAGAAACATGAATATGACAGTTTAAATACTTGAAAACAGCATTTTGTATGCTTTTGCAAGCTGAAAACAGCTATTTTATCTTGATTTTGCAAACATAAGCCATTACACACGACATATACATGAATATGACAGTTTGTATACTTAAAAACGGTGTTGTGTATGCTTTTGCATGCTTAAAACAGCAATTTTATCTTGATTTCACCAACATTAGCCATTATACACGACAGAAACATGAATATGACAGTTTAAATACTTGAAAACAGCATTTTGTATGTTTTTGCAAGCTGGAAACAGCTATTTTATCTTGATTTTGCAAACATAAGCCATTACACACGACATATACATTAATATGACAGTTTGTATACTTAAAAACGGTGTTTTGTATGCTTTTGCATGCTTAAAACAGCAATTATATCTTGATTTCACTAACATTAGCCATTATACACGACAGAAACATGAATATGACAGTTTAAATACTTAAAAAACAGCATTTTGTATGTTTTTGCAACCTGAAAACAGCTATTTTATCTTGATTTTGCAAACATAAGCCATTACACACGTAAATACATGAATATGACAGTTTGTATACTTAAAAACGGTGTTTTGTATGCTTTTGCATGCTTAAAACAGCAATTTTATCTTGATTTCACCAACATTATCCATTATTCACGACAGAAACATGAATATGACAGTTTAAATACTTGAAAACAGCATTTTGTATGTTTTTACAAGCTGAAAACAGCAATTTTATCTTGATTTTGCAAACATAAGCCATTACACACGACATATACATGAATATGACAGTTTTTATACTTAAAACGGTGTTTTTTATGCTTTTGCATGCTTAAAACTGCAATTTTATCTTGATTTCACCAACATTAGCCATTATACACGACAGAAACATGAATATAACAGTTTAAATTCTTGAAAACAGCATTTTGTATGTTTTTGCAAACTGAAAACTGCTATTTTATCTTGATTTTGCAAACATAAGCCATTACACACGACATATACATGAATATGAAAGTTTGTATACGTAAAAACGGTGTTTTGTATGCTTTTGCATGCTTAAAACTGCAATTTTATCTTGATTTCACCAACATTAGCCATTATACACGACAGAAACATGAATATGACAGTTTAAATACTTGAAAACAGCATTTTGTATGTTTTTGCAAGCTGAAAACTGCTATTTTATCTTGATTTTGCAAACATAAGCCATTACACACGACATATACATGAATATGACAGTTTGTATACTTAAAAACGGTGTTTTGTATGCTTTTGCATGCTTAAAACAGCAATTTTATCTTGATTTCACCAACATTAGCCATTATACACGACAGAAACATGAATATGACAGTTTAAATACTTGAAAACAGCATTTTGTATGTTTTTGCAAGCTGAAAACAGCTATTTAATCTTGATTTTGCAAACATAAGCCATTACACACGTAAATACATGAATATGACAGTTTGTATACTTAAAAACGGTGTTTTGTATGTTTTTGCATGCTTAAAACAGCAATGTTATCTTGATTTCACCAACATTAGCCATTATACACGAAAGAAACATAAATATGACAGTTTAAATACTTGAAAACAGCATTTTGTATGTTTTTGCAAGCTGAAAACAGCTATTTTATCTTGATTTTGCAAACATAAGTCATTACACACGACATATACATGAATATGACAGTTTGTATACTTAAAAACGGTGTTTTGTATGCTTTTGCATGCTTAAAACTGCAATTTTATCTTGATTTCACCAACATTAGCCATTATACACGACAGAAACATGAATATGACAGTTTAAATACTTGAAAACAGCATTTTGTATGCTTTTGCAAGCTGAAAACAGCTATTTTATCTTGATTTTGCAAACATAAGCCATTACACACGACATATACATGAATATGACAGTTTGTATACTTAAAAACGGTGTTTTGTATGCTTTTGCATGCTTAAAACAGCAATTTTATCTTGATTTCACCAACATTAGCCATTGTACACGACAGAAACATGAATATGACAGTTTAAATACTTGAAAACAGCATTTTGTATGTTTTTGCAAGCTGAAAACATCTATTTTATCTTGATTTTGCAAACATAAGCCATTACACACGACATATACATTAATATGACAGTTTGTATACTTAAAAACGGTGTTTTGTATGCTTTTGCATGCTTAAAACAGCAATTATATCTTGATTTCACTAACATTAGCCATTATCAGTAGCAGTGTAGTAGCGTTTCATTTGAATGCACGTGTGTAAATATCGTCTCTTCCTCAATAAAATTTTCTGAGAGAATTACAAAAGTGTTATTTGCTAAACTTTGTTAAATTTGTGTGTTACAGTAAATTTAATAATCCTTCAATTTTTCTGGTATCACCATTTATTTAAAAAGGTGTTTTTTGAATTATTTTGTGCATAAATTTCGTTTAGTGAAAAAATCATAGTTTTTATTCGCTGTGTGCGTAGTGGAACCGCCTGTGTTAATTAAATTAATCAGTTAACGATGCCCGAGGTCTGCAGCGAGTGTGCACGAACCATTGGTTCAAGAACTCCCGGGCTTAAATGCATAAAGTGCGCAAGAGCGTTCCACCCACAATGCGTAAACGTCACCGCCAAGCAATTGGACCTATTCAAATCCCGCTCAATTTTGTGGTGCTGTGACTCATGTCTGAACACCGGAGAAATGTCCCTCCTGGAGACCACTGAAACTGATACTGCAGGCACGCCTGATGTTGCCGCCGCATCTCAAAAGTCACCTGACATTGCTCTACTTTTTCAAATTATTGAATCCCTTAAAAATGAAAATATTGAACTTAAGTCGGAAGTAAAACGATTAACAAATAAAGTAGATGATCTTGAACAGTATTCGCGGCTTAATAACTTAATAATACATAACTTTCCCGAGAGAAACAACGAAAACATTTCACAGATAATAAAAGACATCGGTAAATCGGTAAATATTACAATAACTAATTCAGACATAGATGCAGCGCATAGGCTGCCTATTAAATCTAATAATAATAAAAAAACTCGCCCTATAATTGTAAAATTTACTACACGGTTAATGAAAGATCAATTCCAATCAGGCATAAAAAATAAAAACCCGTTGAAATTAACAAAAATATATCCAAACGTTACTCCTGAACAAGTGAATATTGAAATTTTTGCGAATGACCACCTTACCATTAAGAATAGTACCCTATTTAAATATACACGCGATACACTGAAATCTAAGAACTATAAATACATCTGGACTAAAAACTGCAAAATCTTTGTCAGAAAAGATGACACATCCCGCATCCATACAATATTCAGTCAGGATGAAGTTAATAAACTTTAAATCGTTTCTCTTAAATTCGACCAGTGTTAAATAACTCAATAACAAAAATGGCTCTATCTATTTACTATCAAAATGTTCGTGGACTTAGAACTAAAACAAATGAAATCAGATTGAATACAACAACTTCAAATTATGACGTAATATGCCTAACCGAAACATTTTTGAACCCGAACATAAGTGATCACGAAATAATTTCTTCGAATTATAATGTCGTACGGCGCGATAGATCTTCCATGACGTCATCAAAATCTGACGGAGGCGGCGTTCTCATCGCTATACGCAACACCCTTTCGTACACAGAAGTTCTCAACTGGAATTCAAGAGACTGTGAAGTGTTGTGGGTCACGGTGAATATCAGTGCTAGCTTTAAAGTTCACATATGTTGTGTTTATATTCCACCTGATGACAATGCTGCATTAACTTCGTTCTTAACAGGTCTTGCTGCAATTATCGAGAAAAATGGTGATGCGAGATTTCTAGTTTGCGGAGACTTTAACTTACCACATTTAAAATGGGAATCAGTAAATAACAAATCATATCTTAGAAGCCAAAGATCATACAATACACCCTCTAATGATTTCATCGATTGCATCTCATACTGCAATCTAAATCAATTTAATGGCATAAAAAATTTCAATGATAGAATATTGGACTTAGTTTTAAGTAATTTGAATGAAATAAAAATCATAAACTGTGACAGTCCTCTAAGTAAATTAGACATTCAGCATCACCCCGCACTCGATATATTTATATCTGTCAACGATCAGCCTATTTTAAAACCACTTCCCAGGAAAACCTTCTTTTACAAAAAGGCGGATTATGATAATATTAACTCTTATATTGACAATATTAACTGGACAGTGATATTTAAGAAAAGGAGTACTGATGAAATGGTTCAATCTTTTTATGAAATTTTGTGGGAGTGCATAAATAAATTTGTTCCCAATAAATCTCTCGGTAATAGATCCTACCCAGCTTGGTTTTCAAGTGACTTGATTGCTTTAATTAAAGAAAAGGATAAGGCACATAGACAATTCAAAAGATTTAATACGGCAGATTATTATAACACATTTTCCTTACTTAGAAAAAGAGTAAAAGCAGTTTCAAAGACATGTTTCACTACATATACACGGAATATTGAGGACCAAATACCCCAAAGCTCTAAAAAGTTCTGGGCGTACATTTCCTCTACTAAAAAATCGAACAATATCCCTGGAAAAATGACATATAAGGACACAACCTCAAATAACGGTAGTGAAGCATGCAATCTCTTTGCTGATTATTTTGAATCTGTCTACGTCCCTGCCAAATCTCGGAATACTTCAACGCTTGAAAATCAAGATTCAAATTATGTTCACACTATTTTCAATATATCTGTTACCGAGGACGTTGTCAATGAACATCTCTTAAAAATAGATGTAAATAAGGGAGCTGGCCCAGACGACATCCCTGCATTCTTTATAAAAAATTGCGCTTCATCTATTGCACGCCCCTTGTGTATTATATTTAATAAGTCACTTGCTGAAGGTCATTGCCCAACAGTATGGAAAAATGCTTACATAACACCTGTTCACAAATCCGGCAGTAAGAGTGAGGTAGTGAATTACAGGCCCATATCAAAACTCTCTATTTTTAGTAAAATTTTTGAAGCTATAATCTATAGAAATCTTTTTGCTGTTGTTAAGCCGCAAATTAACCCTGAACAACACGGATTTCACGAAGGGCGTGCAGTGGAGACTAACATGGTTGAATATTTAGACTATGTGTTTCGGGCTATGGATGATAGATTACAGGTTGATGCCATTTACACCGACTTCAGCAAGGCATTCGATAAAATCGATCATTCAATTCTAATTAATAAACTAGCTGCAGTCGGTGTAGCTGGTAATCTGCTTGAATGGTTGAAGTCTTACCTACGCGATAGAACGCAATGCGTAGTAATACAGGGCTTTAAATCAAGAGCAATTACCGTTACATCTGGTTTGCCGCAGGGAAGTCATCTAGGGCCTCTTCTATTTAATATATTTATTAATGACATAAATAAGTGCTTCAAATTCTCAAATTTTTTAATGTACGCCGACGACTTGAAAATTTATCACATTGTTCGTACTCAGTTAGATTGCGCTCAACTGCAGCAAGATGTAAATAATCTCGTTCAATACGCCAAAGACAACATGTTATTAATAAATATATCTAAATGCTCTTACATAACCTTCACCAGGAATAGGAATATTATTAGTTATAGTTATTATATAAATAATTGTTTACTTCAGAATTCTGAATATGTCAAAGATCTTGGATTAACTTTAGATCGAAAATTATTGTTTGACATTCATATCAATAACATTGTCAAAAAAGCCTACAGAATGCTTGGCTTTGTTCTACGGAACGCTGTTAACTTCACAAATCCCAAAACACTATTAACTCTATATTGTTCATTAGTGCGAAGTCAGTTGGAATTTGCCTCAGTTTGCTGGACACCAATATATCAAATCTACATAAGTAGAATCGAAAAAATTCAAAATAAATTTTTAAAATATTTTCATTACAGATTTCCTAATTACCCTGTCATACTCCTGTCCTTAGAAAAGAGAAGAGTCTTAATTGATTTAACATTCCTGTACAAAGTTGTTAATGGTGTTTTAGACTCTAGCCACCTTCTATCACTATTTTCATTGCGAGTTCCAAGTCACAGCACAAGATCTTTGAACATATTCTTCATACCTTACCAACGAACTAATTCTGCTTTAAACTCCCCACTTCATAGAATTTCCAAATTGTATAATGATATTGCTAACAAAAATAATAATGTACCAGATCTATTTTGCCTTAGTATACATACATTTAAGAAAAACATAACAAAATTGTTGTAACTCACTATCTAATTTTCTCTCCTTTCATTTGTCAAAACACATGTACTTACTATAATTTAATTGCTACTAATTTTAAATATTTATAATTTCTTTGTATAGTGCCACTCTGTTATTGGGTTTCGACCTGTTGAGTGGCCGAAAACATAATAAATAAATAAATAAATAAATTATACACGACAGAAACATGAATATGACAGATTAAATACTTAAAAACAGCATTTTGTATGTTTTTGCAACCTGAAAACAGCTATTTTATCTTGATTTTGCAAACATAAGCCATTACACACGTAAATACATGAATATGACAGTTTGTATACTTAAAAACGGTGTTTTGTATGCTTTTGCATGCTTAAAACAGCAATTTTATCTTGATTTCACCAACATTATCCATTATTCACGACAGAAACATGAATATGACAGTTTAAATACTTGAAAACAGCATTTTGTATGTTTTTACAAGCTGAAAACAGCAATTTTATCTTGATTTTGCAAACATAAGCCATTACACACGACATATACATGAATATGACAGTTTTTATACTTAAAACGGTGTTTTTTATGCTTTTGCATGCTTAAAACTGCAATTTTATCTTGATTTCACCAACATTAGCCATTATACACGACAGAAACATGAATATAACAGTTTAAATTCTTGAAAACAGCATTTTGTATGTTTTTGCAAACTGAAAACTGCTATTTTATCTTGATTTTGCAAACATAAGCCATTACACACGACATATACATGAATATGACAGTTTGTATACGTAAAAACGGTGTTTTGTATGCTTTTGCATGCTTAAAACTGCAATTTTATCTTGATTTCACCAACATTAGCCATTATACACGACAGAAACATGAATATGACAGTTTAAATACTTGAAAACAGCATTTTGTATGTTTTTGCAAGCTGAAAACTGCTATTTTATCTTGATTTTGCAAACATAAGCCATTACACACGACATATACATGAATATGACAGTTTGTATACTTAAAAACGGTGTTTTGTATGCTTTTGCATGCTTAAAACAGCAATTTTATCTTGATTTCACAAACATTAGCCATTATACACGACAGAAACATGAATATGACAGTTTAAATACTTGAAAACAGCATTTTGTATGTTTTTGCAAGCTGAAAACAGCTATTTAATCTTGATTTTGCAAACATAAGCCATTACACACGACATATACATTAATATGATAGTTTGTATACTTTAAAACGGTGTTTTGTATGCTTTTGCATGCTTAAAACAGCAATTTTATCTTGATTTCACGAACATTAGCCATTATACACGACAGAAACATGAATATGACAGTTTAAATACTTGAAAACAGCATTTTGTATGTTTTTGCAAGCTGAAAACAGCTATTTTATCTTGATTTTGCAAACATAAGCCATTACACACGACATATACATGAATATGACAGTTTGTATACTTAAAAACGGTGTTTTGTATGCTTTTGCATGCTTAAAACAGCAATTTTATCTTGATTTCACGAACATTAGCCATTATACACGACAGAAACATAAATATGACAGTTTATATACATGAAAACAGCATTTTGTATGTTTTTGCAAGCTGAAAACAGCTATTTTATCCTAATTTTGCAAACATAAGCCATTACACACGACATTTTCATGAATATGACAGTTTGTATACTTAAAAACGGTGTTTTGTATGCTTTTGCATGCTTAAAACAGGAATTTTATCTTGATTTCACCAACATTAGCCATAATACACGACAGAAACATGAATATAACAGTTTAAATACTTGAAAACAGCATTTTGTATGTTTTTGCAAGCTGAAAACAGCTATTTTATCTTGATTTTGCAAACATAAGCCATTATACACGACATATACTTTAATATGACAGTTTGTATACTTAAAAACGGTGTTTTGTATGCTTTTGCATGCTTAAAACAGCAATTTTATCTTGATTTCACTAACATTAGCCATTATACACGACAGAAACATGAATATGACAGTTTAAATACTTGAAAACAGCATTTTGTATGTTTTTGCAACCTGAAAACAGCTATTTTATCTTGATTTTGCAAACATAAGCCATTACACACGTAAATACATGAATATGACAGTTTGTATACTTAAAAACGGTGTTTTGTATGCTTTTGCATGCTTAAAACAGCAATTTTATCTTGATTTCACCAACATTATCCATTATACACGACAGAAACATGAATATGACAGTTTAAATACTTGAAAACAGCATTTTGTATGTTTTTACAAGCTGAAAACAGCAATTTTATCTTGATTTTGCAAACATAAGCCATTACACACGACATATACATGAATATGACAGTTTTTATACTTAAAACGGTGTTTTGTATGCTTTTGCATGCTTAAAACTGCAATTTTATCTTGATTTCACCAACATTAGCCATTATACACGACAGAAACATGAATATAACAGTTTAAATTCTTGAAAACAGCATTTTGTATGTTTTTGCAAACTGAAAACTGCTATTTTATCTTGATTTTGCAAACATAAGCCATTACACACGACATATACATGAATATGACAGTTTGTATACGTAAAAACGGTGTTTTGTATGCTTTTGCATGCTTAAAACTGCAATTTTATCTTGATTTCACCAACATTAGCCATTATGCACGACAGAAACATGAATATGACAGTTTAAATACTTGAAAACAGCATTTTGTATGTTTTTGCAAGCTGAAAACTGCTATTTTATCTTGATTTTGCAAACATAAGCCATTACACACGACATATACATGAATATGACAGTTTGTATACTTAAAAACGGTGTTTTGTATGCTTTTGCATGCTTAAAACAGCAATTTTATCTTGATTTCACAAACATTAGCCATTATACACGACAGAAACATGAATATGACAGTTTAAATACTTGAAAACAGCATTTTGTATGTTTTTGCAAGCTGAAAACAGCTATTTAATCTTGATTTTGCAAACATAAGCCATTACACACGACATATACATTAATATGTTAGTTTGTATACTTTAAAACGGTGTTTTGTATGCTTTTGCATGCTTAAAACAGCAATTTTATCTTGATTTCACGAACATTAGCCATTATACACGACAGAAACATGAATATGACAGTTTAAATACTTGAAAACAGCATTTTGTATGTTTTTGCAAGCTGAAAACAGCTATTTTATCTTGATTTTGCAAACATAAGCCATTACACACGACATATACATGAATATGACAGTTTGTATACTTAAAAACGGTGTTTTGTATGCTTTTGCATGCTTAAAACAGCAATTTTATCTTGATTTCACGAACATTAGCCATTATACACGACAGAAACATGAATATGACAGTTTATATACTTGAAAACAGCATTTTGTATGTTTTTGCAAGCTGAAAACAGCTATTTTATCCTGATTTTGCAAACATAAGCCATTACACACGACATTTTCATGAATATGACAGTTTGTATACTTAAAAACGGTGTTTTGTATGCTTTTGCATGCTTAAAACAGGAATTTTATCTTGATTTCACCAACATTAGCCATAATACACGACAGAAACATGAATATAACAGTTTAAATACTTGAAAACAGCATTTTGTATGTTTTTGCAAGCTGAAAACAGCTATTTTATCTTGATTTTGCAAACATAAGCCATTATACACGACATATACTTTAATATGACAGTTTGTATACTTAAAAACGGTGTTTTGTATGCTTTTGCATGCTTAAAACAGCAATTTTATCTTGATTTCACTAACATTAGCCATTATACACGACAGAAACATGAATATGACAGTTTAAATACTTGAAAACAGCATTTTGTATGTTTTTGCAACCTGAAAACAGCTATTTTATCTTGATTTTGCAAACATAAGCCATTACACACGTAAATACATGAATATGACAGTTTGTATACTTAAAAACGGTGTTTTGTATGCTTTTGCATGCTTAAAACAGCAATTTTATCTTGATTTCACCAACATTATCCATTATACACGACAGAAACATGAATATGACAGTTTAAATACTTGAAAACAGCATTTTGTATGTTTTTACAAGCTGAAAACAGCAATTTTATCTTGATTTTGCAAACATAAGCCATTACACACGACATATACATGAATATGACAGTTTTTATACTTAAAACGGTGTTTTGTATGCTTTTGCATGCTTAAAACTGCAATTTTATCTTGATTTCACCAACATTAGCCATTATACACGACAGAAACATGAATATAACAGTTTAAATTCTTGAAAACAGCATTTTGTATGTTTTTGCAAACTGAAAACTGCTATTTTATCTTGATTTTGCAAACATAAGCCATTACACACGACATATACATGAATATGACAGTTTGTATACGTAAAAACGGTGTTTGCAATTTAATCTTGATTTCACCAACATTAGCCATTATACACGACAGAAACATGAATATGACAGTTTAAATACTTGAAAACAGCATTTTGTATGTTTTTGCAAGCTGAAAACTGCTATTTTATCTTGATTTTGCAAACATAAGCCAATACACATGACATATACATGAATATGACAGTTTGTATACTTAAAAACGGTGTTTTGTATGCTTTTGCATGCTTAAAACAGCAATTTTATCTTGATTTCACAAACATTAGCCATTATACACGACAGAAACATGAATATGACAGATTAAATACTTAAAAACAGCATTTTGTATGTTTTTGCAACCTGAAAACAGCTATTTTATCTTGATTTTGCAAACATAAGCCATTACACACGTAAATACATGAATATGACAGTTTGTATACTTAAAAACGGTGTTTTGTATGCTTTTGCATGCTTAAAACAGCAATTTTATCTTGATTTCACCAACATTATCCATTATTCACGACAGTTACATGAATATGACAGTTTAAATACTTGAAAACAGCATTTTGTATGTTTTTACAAGCTGAAAACAGCAATTTTATCTTGATTTTGCAAACATAAGCCATTACACACAACATATACATGAATATGACAGTTTTTATACTTAAAACGGTGTTTTTTATGCTTTTGCATGCTTAAAACTGCAATTTTATCTTGATTTCACCAACATTAGCCATTATACACGACAGAAACATGAATATAACAGTTTAAATTCTTGAAAACAGCATTTTGTATGTTTTTGCAAATTGAAAACTGCTATTTTATCTTGATTTTGCAAACATAAGCCATTACACACGACATATACATGAATATGACAGTTTGTATACGTAAAAACGGTGTTTTGTATGCTTTTGCATGCTTAAAACTGCAATTTTATCTTGATTTCACCAACATTAGCCATTATACACGACAGAAACATGAATATGACAGTTTAAATACTTGAAAACAGCATTTTGTATGTTTTTGCAAGCTGAAAACTGCTATTTTATCTTGATTTTGCAAACATAAGCCATTACACACGACATATACATGAATATGACAGTTTGTATACTTAAAAACGGTGTTTTGTATGCTTTTGCATGCTTAAAACAGCAATTTTATCTTGATTTCACAAACATTAGCCATTATACACGACAGAAACATGAATATGACAGTTTAAATACTTGAAAACAGCATTTTGTATGTTTTTGCAAGCTGAAAACAGCTATTTAATCTTGATTTTGCAAACATAAGCCATTACACACGACATATACATTAATATGATAGTTTGTATACTTTAAAACGGTGTTTTGTATGCTTTTGCATGCTTAAAACAGCAATTTTATCTTGATTTCACGAACATTAGCCATTATACACGACAGAAACATGAATATGACAGTTTAAATACTTGAAAACTGCATTTTGTATGTTTTTGCAAGCTGAAAACAGCTATTTTATCTTGATTTTGCAAACATAAGCCATTACACACGACATATACATGAATATGACAGTTTGTATACTTAAAAACGGTGTTTTGTATGCTTTTGCATGCTTAAAACAGCAATTTTATCTTGATTTCACGAACATTAGCCATTATACACGACAGAAACATGAATATGACAGTTTATATACTTGAAAACAGCATTTTGTATGTTTTTGCAAGCTGAAAACAGCTATTTTATCTTGATTTTGCAAACATAAGCCATTACACACGACATATACATGAATATGACAGTTTGTATACGTAAAAACGGTGTTTTGTATGCTTTTGCATGCTTAAAACTGCAATTTAATCTTGATTTCACCAACATTAGCCATTATACACGACAGAAACATGAATATGACAGTTTAAATACTTGAAAACAGCATTTTGTATGTTTTTGCAAGCTGAAAACTGCTATTTTATCTTGATTTTGCAAACATAAGCCAATACACATGACATATACATGAATATGACAGTTTGTATACTTAAAAACGGTGTTTTGTATGCTTTTGCATGCTTAAAACAGCAATTTTATCTTGATTTCACAAACATTAGCCATTATACACGACAGAAACATGAATATGACAGATTAAATACTTAAAAACAGCATTTTGTATGTTTTTGCAACCTGAAAACAGCTATTTTATCTTGATTTTGCAAACATAAGCCATTACACACGTAAATACATGAATATGACAGTTTGTATACTTAAAAACGGTGTTTTGTATGCTTTTGCATGCTTAAAACAGCAATTTTATCTTGATTTCACCAACATTATCCATTATTCACGACAGTTACATGAATATGACAGTTTAAATACTTGAAAACAGCATTTTGTATGTTTTTACAAGCTGAAAACAGCAATTTTATCTTGATTTTGCAAACATAAGCCATTACACACGACATATACATGAATATGACAGTTTTTATACTTAAAACGGTGTTTTTTATGCTTTTGCATGCTTAAAACTGCAATTTTATCTTGATTTCACCAACATTAGCCATTATACACGACAGAAACATGAATATAACAGTTTAAATTCTTGAAAACAGCATTTTGTATGTTTTTGCAAATTGAAAACTGCTATTTTATCTTGATTTTGCAAACATAAGCCATTACACACGACATATACATGAATATGACAGTTTGTATACGTAAAAACGGTGTTTTGTATGCTTTTGCATGCTTAAAACTGCAATTTTATCTTGATTTCACCAACATTAGCCATTATACACGACAGAAACATGAATATGACAGTTTAAATACTTGAAAACAGCATTTTGTATGTTTTTGCAAGCTGAAAACTGCTATTTTATCTTGATTTTGCAAACATAAGCCATTACACACGACATATACATGAATATGACAGTTTGTATACTTAAAAACGGTGTTTTGTATGCTTTTGCATGCTTAAAACAGCAATTTTATCTTGATTTCACAAACATTAGCCATTATACACGACAGAAACATGAATATGACAGTTTAAATACTTGAAAACAGCATTTTGTATGTTTTTGCAAGCTGAAAACAGCTATTTAATCTTGATTTTGCAAACATAAGCCATTACACACGACATATACATTAATATGATAGTTTGTATACTTTAAAACGGTGTTTTGTATGCTTTTGCATGCTTAAAACAGCAATTTTATCTTGATTTCACGAACATTAGCCATTATACACGACAGAAACATGAATATGACAGTTTAAATACTTGAAAACTGCATTTTGTATGTTTTTGCAAGCTGAAAACAGCTATTTTATCTTGATTTTGCAAACATAAGCCATTACACACGACATATACATGAATATGACAGTTTGTATACTTAAAAACGGTGTTTTGTATGCTTTTGCATGCTTAAAACAGCAATTTTATCTTGTTTTCACGAACATTAGCCATTATACACGACAGAAACATGAATATGACAGTTTATATACTTGAAAACAGCATTTTGTATGTTTTTGCAAGCTGAAAACAGCTATTTTATCTTGATTTTGCAAACATAAGCCATTATACACGACATATACTTTAATATGACAGTTTGTATACTTAAAAACGGTGTTTTGTATGCTTTTGCATGCTTAAAACAGCAATTTTATCTTGATTTCACTAACATTAGCCATTATACACGACAGAAACATGAATATTTATTTATTTATTTATTTATTATTAACAGCCGCTCAACAGGTTACAGAGACTGTAACCCAATTACTGAGGGCTGGAGAACAAAACATAGAATACAACAGTTTCAACATAACAATAAAGAAAGAGAACAAAAACATATACATAAATTTCACATACCAGAGAAATAAATAATTAAACTATTTTTAAATCTATACAGACTATAATAAAACAAATCAATGTCTGTGTTCGAAATATAGTTGTTAAAAATCTGACACATTCTTCTGACAGGCGCTCTTAGTTCATAGTTCGTTGCCGTAAATGATAATTTAAATGTATATTTTGCACTGACTGATCTAATTTGAGAACGTGGTACGGCAAAGTCTATATTTTCCAAAGCTGGAGCATCATTAATGTGGCCATGAATAAGTTTGTATAAATAGAGACAGGACAGAATATTTCGTCGATTCTCAAGAGTTACCATATTGAAATATCGTAAAGAGCTGGAGTAACTGTACGTGTAACAATTGAAAGAGTTAAAAAATTTCCGTGCACAGAACCTAACAAACTTTCTCTGGATTCGTTCAATTTCGTCACTTTGATTACTATACAAAGGATTCCAGACCACAAGACAATACTCAAGCTTAGAGCGTACAAACGAGTAGTATAAGGATCTGATTGTCGTTATATTAGTGAAATGTGAAGAATTTCTGATAATAAAACCTAAAATTTTGTAAGAAGTTGTGACTAAAAAGTCAATATATAGTGAGAATGTTAGTTTTGGATCAAAAATGACACCCATATCCTTACACTGCGTAACCCTAACCAAGGGTAAACTATCCATATTATAAATATAAATAACTGGATTTAGTTTCATAGAATATGTCATTATTTTACATTTCTTAATATTAAAAAATAATTGTGAGATAACAGACCATTTATGGAGATTGTCAATATCAGACTGTAGAAGCAAAAAGTCATAATGACAATTTATAATTTTAAACAATTTCAAGTCATCTGCATATAACAACAGTTCCGAGTGTTTAACATAGGTAGTAATGTCATTTATAAAAAGTATAAAAAATAACGGACCGAGATTAGATCCTTGAGGAACACCAGAGGAAGGCATGAAATATTTTGATTTACAATTATTGTAATAAACGTAATTCTGTCGATTTTTAATGTAAGATTCGAAAAAACTAATCAGAGCAGGCGAGAAGCTGAATTGATGCTGAAGTTTGTAGAGCAAAATATCATGATTTACCTTGTCGAATGCCTTAGCAAAGTCAGTGTAAATTACATCCACTTGAGTATTTTTATTCATAGATTTGGTAATATATTCCGTAAAATTCACTAAATTAGTACACGTAGAATTTCCACTGACGAAGCCATGCTGGTAGGGGGTTATGGATCTAATGACATGACTGTACATGTATTTGTAAAGAATTTTTTCAAAACATTTTGCTATATTAGATAGTATGCAAATAGGTCTGTAATTTTCTACATTGTGAGACATGTTGAACATAATAAATAAAGGTTCAATAAATATATCACGACAACCCTTTAGTATAAATGCCGGGAAATTATCAGGACCAGGAGAAGAGGAAACCTTGAGCTTATTTATAGCGTATTTAATATCATCCCTTGTTACTGATTTAATATTAAGCTGATCAAGAGTTACTGAGTCAGATGAGATGCTGGAGAAGTCAATGCATTGATTGTTAGAAGAGTAAACACTACCAAAATAGTCAGCAAAGCCTTGTGCAATGGATGTTGTTGATTGTAGTTGAATGTCTTTCAGATACATGTTACCAGGAATTCGTGTAGTTTGCTTCATTTTATTTACGTATGACCAGAAAAATTTTGGTTCACCAACAATTTTATTTTCAACATCAGATATATAGTTGCGATAAGCAATTTTAATATCTATTTTTAATTTAGATCTCAATGCTTTAAATTCGTTGTAATAATAATCATTACCATATAACTTGTAAAGTTTGTGAGCTTTAGCTTTGAGTTTAATATTATTAATAATTTGTGTTGTAAACCAAGGTGGATAATGCGAATTTTTTTTACGGGTTCTAGGCACACATCTCTGAAAGACATTGTCAAGCAGAGCATAAAACTCTGATAGAGCTTCATTGACATCATTGCATGACTTCATAGTATTCCAATCTGTCTCATTTAATAATGAATACATTATTTCAAAGTCCGCTAGACGGAAATTATAATACCTATTATTATTAAATGTAGAATTGAGAGTAGCATGAGTTACAGAGTTTACGTTAATATTAAGTGAAGGATGATAATTATCTTCGCGTACTAAAGGATTATCATCATGTGATACAGTACAATTTAAGTTGGATACTACAACATCAAGGAGACGATTATCAGAATTGAGGATTTTATTATATTGTGATCCACCAAGAAAATCACAGAAATTATTAAAACGGGCTACGTGATTATTGGTAAATTTAGAATTATAATAATGAACTAGATCAGTGATATTTAGATCCCCCACTAAGATAAAATCATTATTAAACAAGGCTCCAGATGATTCAAGACAGTCGTAGATCAAGTCTTGCTGTACTGCTGAGATAGGTGGAGGGGAATAAATAACTACAACAATTAGAGTTTTCCCCGTGTTTAAATGAACTTTTACACAAATAATATCAGCGACAGAATTAATATGTAAATCAAGTTTTACAAGTGAGGATTTATGCTTAGTGTGGACAGCACACAAGACACCGCCACCACGAGATTTGCCTACTCTGGCATTATCCCGGTCTTTTCTATAAATTGAATAATTATTACTATCTAGAACTTCATTGTTATAAACAGAGTGATTGAGCCATGTTTCTGTAATTAGAATTAAATCATAATTACCTATAAGACTGTTATTGTAAACATCTGTTAATTTAGAATTTAAACCCCTAGCATTCTGATAGTAAATATCCATAAATGTATTGAAAAAAAACGAACACAGCAAATTGAGGGAGAATAAACAAAGTTTCTTAATTAAACCGTTAAAGACTAAATATATGCAGGTTCAAAGTACAATGAATAATGAAAAATATAAAGTACAATCGATTCACTGTTTACATTCGATCGAGTATGAAGTGTTGAAATTTAACAGCTGACAAATATAAGAAATATAAAATTATAGTGCGTTACAAATAGAGAACATAGTGCTATTAATGAAAACCGAGAGACAGTGATACTGTACAAATTACAAATTATCCAAGTATAACTTGTCAAATATTGTAACCTTTTTTACAACATTATTAGATTTATAAAATATATTGCCGTCGACAGTCCAGACATTACGGAAGCCAAACTTTTTGCTGATACTTTTAAAGCAGTCAAGGCGCATCTTGGTAAGATCTTCTTTAACAGAAAAATCTGTGCCTTTTAGATGTTTTTTATTTTTTAGTATGATGCTTCGCGTTTTGCAAGACGTAAATTTGACAATAATTGGGCGAGGACGTTGACGATCAAGCACAGACTTATCACTAGCACTAGGTCGATGCACTTTCCCAACACGGTGACAACGATCAATATTTTCTGGAAGGACATCGATTGAAAGTTTGTCTTTAAATATTTCACAAACCTTGAGTTCGGCATCTTCAGATGGATCTTCAGGAACACCAAACACACGGATGCAATTCCTTCTTGAGTACTGCTCCAAGTTGTCGATTTCAGCTTCAAGTTGTAGATTTTTGGTGTTAAGATCATTGATGATGGCTTCGTATTTCATCTTTTGTTCCTCCAATTTGACGTTGAGTCTCGTGAAGATTTCATCGGCCAATTTGGTGATGAAGTTATCATCACTGAGAAGTTTACTCATAACTTCGGTAGTATGGCGACTCATGATTAAAATAATGATAAGATGTAAAAACCGTAGCACAAGTAAGTATAATTTTGGCACTAAGATACTAATTTAGTATATTTTGGCACTACGAGAATAGAAATTCAGAGCAGCTGAAAAAATGCACGTCTACTCACGTTGAAACATTACTATATTATTATGACAGTTTAAATACTTGAAAACAGCATTTTGTATGTTTTTGCAACCTGAAAACAGCTATTTTATCTTGATTTTGCAAACATAAGCCATTACACACGTAAATACATGAATATGACAGTTTGTATACTTAAAAACGGTGTTTTGTATGCTTTTGCATGCTTAAAACAGCAATTTTATATTGATTTCACCAACATTATCCATTATACACGACAGAAACATGAATATGACAGTTTAAATACTTGAAAACAGCATTTTGTATGTTTTTACAAGCTGAAAACAGCAATTTTATCTTGATTTTGCAAACATAAGCCATTACACACGACATATACATGAATATGACAGTTTTTATACTTAAAACGGTGTTTTGTATGCTTTTGCATGCTTAAAACTGCAATTTTATCTTGATTTCACCAACATTAGCCATTATACACGACAGAAAAATGAATATAACAGTTTAAATTCTTGAAAACAGCATTTTGTATGTTTTTGCAAACTGAAAACTGCTATTTTATCTTGATTTTGCAAACATAAGCCATTACACACGACATATACATGAATATGACAGTTTGTATACGTAAAAACGGTGTTTTGTATGCTTTTGCATGCTTAAAACTGCAATTTAATCTTGATTTCACCAACATTAGCCATTATACATGACAGAAACATGAATATGACAGTTTAAATACTTGAAAACAGCATTTTGTATGTTTTTGCAAGCTGAAAACTGCTATTTTATCTTGATTTTGCAAACATAAGCCATTACACATGACATATACATGAATATGACAGTTTGTATACTTAAAAACGGTGTTTTGTATGCTTTTGCATGCTTAAAACAGCAATTTTATCTTGATTTCACAAACATTAGCCATTATACACGACAGAAACATGAATATGACAGTATAAATACTTGAAAACAGCATTTTGTATGTTTTTGCAAGCTGAAAACAGCTATTTAATCTTGATTTTGCAAACATAAGCCATTACACACGACATATACATTAATATGATAGTTTGTATACTTAAAAACGGTGTTTTGTATGCTTTTGCATGCTTAAAACAGCAATTTTATCTTGATTTCACGAACATTAGCCATTATACCCGACAGAAACATGAATATGACAGTTTAAATACTTGAAAACAGCATTTTGTATGTTTTTGCAAGCTGAAAACAGCTATTTTATCTTGATTTTGCAAACATAAGCCATTACACACGACATATACATGAATATGACAGTTTGTATACTTAAAAACGGTGTTTGTATGCTTTTGCATGCTTAAAACAGCAATTTTATCTTCATTTCACGAACATTAGCCATTATACACGACAGAAACATGAATATGAGAGTTTATATACTTGAAAACAGCATTTTGTATGTTTTTGCAAGCTGAAAACAGCTATTTTATCTTGATTTTGCAAACATAAGCCATTACACACGACATTTTCATGAATATGACAGTTTGTATACTTAAAAACGGTGTTTTGTATGCTTTTGCATGCTTAAAACAGGAATTTTATCTTGATTTCACAAACATTAGCCATAATACACGACAGAAACATGAATATGACAGTTTAAATACTTGAAAACAGCATTTTGTATGTTTTTGCAAGCTGAAAACAGCTATTTTATCTTGATTTTGCAAACATAAGCCATTATACACGACATATACTTTAATATGACAGTTTGTATACTTAAAAACGGTGTTTTGTATGCTTTTGCATGCTTAAAACAGCAATTTTATCTTGATTTCACTAACATTAGCCATTATACATGACAGAAACATGAATATGACAGTTTAAATACTTGAAAACAGCATTTTGTATGTTTTTGCAACCTGAAAACAGCTATTTTATCTTGATTTTGCAAACATAAGCCATTACACACGTAAATACATGAATATGACAGTTTGTATACTTAAAAACGGTGTTTTGTATGCTTTTGCATGCTTAAAACAGCAATTTTATCTTGATTTCACTAACATTATCCATTATACACGACAGAAACATGAATATGACAGTTAAAATACTTGAAAACAGCATTTTGTATGTTTTTACAAGCTGAAAACAGCAATTTTATCTTGATTTTGCAAACATAAGCCATTACACACGACATATACATGAATATGACAGTTTTTATACTTAAAACGGTGTTTTGTATGCTTTTGCATGCATAAAACTGCAATTTTATCTTGATTTCACAAACATTAGCCATTATACACGACAGAAACATGAATATGACAGTTTAAATTCTTGAAAACAGCATTTTGTATGTTTTTGCAAGCTGAAAACTGCTATTTTATCTTGATTTTGCAAACATAAGCCATTACACACGACATATACATGAATATGACAGTTTGTATACGTAAAAACGGTGTTTTGTATGCTTTTGCATGCTTAAAACTGCAATTTAATCTTGATTTCACCAACATTAGCCATTATACACGACAGAAACATGAATATGACAGTTTAAATACTTGAAAACAGCATTTTGTATGTTTTTGCAAGCTGAAAACAGCTATTTAATCTTGATTTTGCAAACATAAGCCATTACACACGACATATACATTAATATGATAGTTTGTATACTTAAAAACGGTGTTTTGTATGCTTTTGCATGCTTAAAACAGCAATTTTATCTTGATTTCACGAACATTAGCCATTATACCCGACAGAAACATGAATATGACAGTTTAAATACTTGAAAACAGCATTTTGTATGTTTTTGCAAGCTGAAAACAGCTATTTTATCTTGATTTTGCAAACATAAGCCATTACACACGACATATACATGAATATGACAGTTTGTATACTTAAAAACGGTGTTTGTATGCTTTTGCATGCTTAAAACAGCAATTTTATCTTCATTTCACGAACATTAGCCATTATACACGACAGAAACATGAATATGAGAGTTTATATACTTGAAAACAGCATTTTGTATGTTTTTGCAAGCTGAAAACAGCTATTTTATCTTGATTTTGCAAACATAAGCCATTACACACGACATTTTCATGAATATGACAGTTTGTATACTTAAAAACGGTGTTTTGTATGCTTTTGCATGCTTAAAACAGGAATTTTATCTTGATTTCACCAACATTAGCCATAATACACGACAGAAACATGAATATGACAGTTTAAATACTTGAAAACAGCATTTTGTATGTTTTTGCAAGCTGAAAACAGCTATTTTATCTTGATTTTGCAAACATAAGCCATTATACACGACATATACTTTAATATGACAGTTTGTATACTTAAAAACGGTGTTTTGTATGCTTTTGCATGCTTAAAACAGCAATTTTATCTTGATTTCACTAACATTAGCCATTATACATGACAGAAACATGAATATGACAGTTTAAATACTTGAAAACAGCATTTTGTATGTTTTTGCAACCTGAAAACAGCTATTTTATCTTGATTTTGCAAACATAAGCCATTACACACGTAAATACATGAATATGACAGTTTGTATACTTAAAAACGGTGTTTTGTATGCTTTTGCATGCTTAAAACAGCAATTTTATCTTGATTTCACTAACATTATCCATTATACACGACAGAAACATGAATATGACAGTTAAAATACTTGAAAACAGCATTTTGTATGTTTTTACAAGCTGAAAACAGCAATTTTATCTTGATTTTGCAAACATAAGCCATTACACACGACATATACATGAATATGACAGTTTTTATACTTAAAACGGTGTTTTGTATGCTTTTGCATGCATAAAACTGCAATTTTATCTTGATTTCACAAACATTAGCCATTATACACGACAGAAACATGAATATGACAGTTTAAATTCTTGAAAACAGCATTTTGTATGTTTTTGCAAGCTGAAAACTGCTATTTTATCTTGATTTTGCAAACATAAGCCATTACACACGACATATACATGAATATGACAGTTTGTATACTTAAAAACGGTGTTTTGTATGCTTTTGCATGCTTAAAACAGCAATTTTATCTTGATTTCACAAACATTAGCCATTATACACGACAGAAACATGAATATGACAGTTTAAATACTTGAAAACAGCATTTTGTATGTTTTTGCAAGCTGAAAACAGCTATTTAATCTTGATTTTGCAAACATAAGCCATTACACACGACATATACATTAATATGATAGTTTGTATACTTAAAAACGGTGTTTTGTATGCTTTTGCATGCTTAAAACAGCAATTTTATCTTGATTTCACGAACATTAGCCATTATACACGACAGAAACATGAATATGACAGTTTAATTACTTGAAAACAGCATTTTGAATGTTTTTGCAAGCTGAAAACAGCTATTTTATCTTGATTTTGCAATCATAAGCCATTACACACGACATATACATGAATATAACAGTTTGTATACTTAAAAACGGTGTTTTGTATGCTTTTGCATGCTTAAAACAGCAATTTTATCTTGATTTCACGAACATTAGCCATTATACACGACAGAAACATGAATATGACAGTTTAAATACTTGAAAACAGCATTTTGTATGTTTTTGCAAGCAGAAAACAGCTATTTTATCTTGATTTTGCAAACATAAGCCATTACACACGACATTTACATGAATATGACAGTTTGTATACTTAAAAACGGTGTTTTGTATGCTTTTGTATGCTTAAAACAGGAATTTTATCTTGATTTCACCAACATTAGCCATAATACACGACAGAAACATGAATATGACAGTTTAAATACTTGAAAACAGCATTTTGTTTGCTTTTGCAAGCTGAAAACAGCTATTTTATCTTGATTTTGCAAACATAAGCTATTACACACGACATATACATGAATATGACAGTTTGTATACTTAAAAACGGTGTTTTGTATGCTTTTGCATGCTTAAAACAGCAATTTTATGTTGATTTCACCAACATTAGCCATTATACACGACAGAAACATAAATATGACAGTTTAAATACTTGAAAACAGCATTTTGTATGTTTTTGCAAGCTGAAAACAGCTATTTTATCTTGATTTTGCAAACATAAGCCATTACACACGACATATACATGAATATGACAGTTTGTATACTTAAAAACGGTGTTTTGTATGCTTCTGCATGCTTAAAACAGCAATTTTATCTTGATTTCACCAACATTAGCCATTATACACGACAGAAACATGAATATGACAGTTTAAATACATAAAAACAGCATTTTGTATGTTTTTGCAAGCTGATAACAGCTATTTTATCTTGATTTTGCAAACATAAGCCATTACACAAGTAAATACATGAATATGACAGTTTGTATACTTAAAAACGGTGTTTTGTATGTTTTTGCATGCTTAAAACAGCAATTTTATCTTGATTTCACCAACAT
>CAWWDY010000624.1:0-33263 GCA_963942605.1 Poecilus cupreus | reverse complement strand
GCGAAACGGCGATTTATGAGAAATGACGATAAAATTGCTGTTTTAAACATGCAAAAACATAGAAAAACGCTGTTTTCAACTATTCAAACTGATAAATTCATGTTTCTTTCGTGCGAAACGGCGATTTATAACAAATGACGATGAAATTGCTATTTTAAACTTGCAAAAAACAAAAGAAAAAAAACGCTGTTTTGAACTATTCAACCTGACAAATTCATGTTTCTTTCGTGCGAAACGGCGATTTATGAGAAATGACGATAAAATTGCTGTTTTAAACTTGCAAAAACATAGAAAAACGCTGTTTTTAACTATTCAAACTGATAAATTCATGTTTCTTTCGTGCGAAACGGCGATTAATGAGAAATGACGATAAAATTGCTGTTTTAAACTTGCAAAAACATAGAAAAAACGCTGTTTTGAACTATTCAAAATGACAAATTCATGTTTCTTTCGTGCGAAACGGCGATTTATGAGAAATGACGATAAAATTGCTGTTTTAAACTTGCAAAAACATAGAAAAACGCTGTTTTGAACTATTCAAACTGACAAATTCATGTTTCTTTCGTGCGAAACGGCGATTTATGAGAAATGACGATAAAATTGCTTTTTTAAACTTGCAAAAACATAGAAAAACGTTGTTTTTAACTATTCAAACTGATAAATTCAGGTTTCTTTCGTGCGAAACGGCGATTTATGAGAAATGACGATAAAATTGCTGTTTTAAACTTGCAAAAACATAGAAAAACGCTGTTTTGAACTATTCAAAACTGACAAATTCATGTTTCTTTCGTGCGAAACGGCGATTTATGAGAAATGACGATAAAATTGCTGTTTTAAACTTGCAAAAACATAGAAAAACGCTGTTTTAACTGTTCAAACTGATAAATTCATGTTTCTTACGTTCGAAACGGTGGATTTTTGTGAAGTCACGATAAAATTGCTGTTTTAAACTTGCAAAAACATTGAAAAACGATGTTTTCAACTACTCAAACTGACAAATTCATATAACTTTCGTGCGAAACGGCGATTTATGAGAAATAACAATAAAATTGCTGCTTTAAACTTGCAAAAACATAGAAAAACGCTGTTTTGAACTATTCAAACTGACAAATTCATGTTTCTTTCGTGTGAAACGGCGATTTATGAGAAATGACGATAAAATTGCCGTTTTAAACTTGCAAAAACATAGAAAAACGCTGTTTTGAACTATTCAAACTGACAAATTCATGTTTCTTTCGTGCGAAACGGCGATTAATGAGAAATGACGATAAAATTGCTGTTTTAAGTTTGCAAAAACATAGAAAAACGCTGTTTTGAATTATTCAAACTGACAAATTCATGTTTCTTTCATGCGAAACGGCGATTTATGAGAAATGACGATAAAATTGCTGTTTTAAACTTGCAAAAACATAGAAAAACGCTGTTTTTAACTATTCAAACTGATAAATTCAAGTTTCTTTCGTGCGAAACGACGATTTATGAGAAATGACGATAAAATTGCTGTTTTAAACTTGCAAAAACATAGAAAAACGCTGTTTTTAACTATTCAAACTGATAAATTCATGTTTCTTACGTTCGAAACGGTGGATTTTGTGAAGTCACGATAAAATTGCTGTTTTAAACTTGCAAAAACATGGAAAAACGCTGTTTTCAACTATTCAAACTGATAAATTCATGTTTCTTACGTTCGAAACAGTGGATTTTTGTGAAATTACGATAAAATTGCTGTTTTAAACTTGCAAAAACATTGAAAAACGATGTTTTCAACTATTCAAATTGACAAATTCATGTTTCTTCAATGCGAAACGGCGATTTATGAGAAATTACGATAAAATTGCTGTTTTAAACTTGCAAAAATATAGAAAAACGCTGTTTTGAACTATTCAAACTGACAAATACATGTTTCTTTCGTGTGAAACGGCGATTTATGAGAAATGACGATAAAATTGCTGTTTTAAACTTGCAAAAACATAGAAAAACGCTGTTTTCAACTACTCAAACTGACAAATTCATGTTTCTTTTATGCGAAACGGCGATTTATGAGAAATGACGATAAAATTGCTGTTTTAAACTTGCAAAAACATAGAAAAACGCTGTTTTGAACTATTTAAACTGACAAATTCATGTTTCTTTCATGTGAAACGGCGATTTATGAGAAATGACGATAAAATTGCTGTTTTAAACTTGCAAAAACATGGAAAAACGCTGTTTTCAACTATTCAAACTGATAAATTCATGTTTCTTACGTTCGAAACGCTGGATTTTTGTGAAATCACGATAAAATTGCTGTTTTAAACTTGCAAAAACATAGAATAACGCTGTTTTTTACTATTCAAACTGATAAATTCAGGTTTCTTTCGTGCGAAACGGCGATTTATGAGAAATGACGATAAAATTGCTGTTTTAAACTTGCAAAAACATAGAAAAACGCTGTTTTCAACTATTCAAACTGATAAATTCATGTTTCTTTCGTGCGAAACGGCGATTTATGAGAAATGACGATAAAATTGCTGTTTTAAACTTGCAAAAACATAGAAAAACGCTGTTTTGTACTATTCAAACTGACAAATTCATGTTTCTTTCGTGTGAAACGGAGATTTATGAGAAATGACGATAAAATTGCTGTTTTAGACTTGCAAAAACATAGAAAAACGCTGTTTTTAACTATTCAAACTGATAAATTCATGTTTCTTACTTTCGAAACGGTGGATTTTTGTGAAATCACGATAAAATTGCTGTTTTAAACTTGCAAAAACATAGAAAAACGGTGTTTTCAACTATTCAAACTGATAAATTCACCTTTCTTACGTTGGAAACGGTGGATTTTTGTTAAATCACGATAAAATTGCTGTTTTAAACTTGCAAAAACATTGAAAAACGATGTTTTCAACTATTCAAACTGACAAATTCATGTTTCTTCTGTGCGAAAGGGCGATTTATGAGAAATTACGATAAAATTGCTGTTTTATACTTGCAAAAACATAGAAAAACGCTGTTTTTAACAATTCAAACTGACAAATTCATGTTTCTTTCGTGTGAAACGGCGATTTATGAAAAATGACGATAAAATTGCTGTTTTAAGTTTGCAAAAACATAGAAAAAACGCTGTTTTGAACTATTCAAACTGACAAATTCATGTTTCGTTCGTGCGAAACGGCGATTTATGAGAAATGACGATAATATTGCTGTTTTAAACTTGCAAAAACATAGAAAAACGCTGTTTTCAACTATTCAAACTATCTTCGATTTTTGTGAAATCACGAGAAAATTGCTGTTTTAAACTTGCAAAAACATGGAAAAACGCTGTTTTCAACTATTCAAACTGATAAATTCATGTTTCTTTCGTGCGAAACGGCGATTTATGAGAAATGACGATAATATTGCTGTTTTAAACTTGCAAAAACATAGAAAAACGCTGTTTTCAACTATTCAAACTGATAAATTCATGTTTCTTTCGTGCGAAACGGCGATTTATGAGAAAGGACGATAAAATTGGTGTTTTAAACTTGCAAAAACATAGAAAAACGCTGTTTTGAATTATTCAAACTGACAAATTCATGTTTCTTTCGTGCGAAACGGCGATTTATGAGAAATGACGATAAAATTGCTGTTTTAAACTTGCAAAAACATAGAAAAACGCTGTTTTCAAATATTTAAACTGACAAATTCATGTTTCTTTCGTGTGAAACGGCGATTTATGAGAAATGACGATAAAATTGCTGTTTTAAACTTGCAAAAACATAGAAAAACGCTGTTTTGAACTATTCAAACTGACAAATTCATATTTCTTTTGTGCGAAACGGCGATTTATGAGAAATGACGATAAAATTGCTGTTTTAAACTTGCAAAAACATAGAAAAACGCTGTTTTCAACTATTCAAACTGATAAATTCATGTTTCTTTCGTGCGAAACGGCGATTTATGAGAAATGACGATAAAATTGCTGTTTTAAACTTGCAAAAACATAGAAAAACGCTGTTTTGAACTATTCAAACTGACAAATTCATGTTTCTTTCATGTGAAACGGCGATGTATGAGAAATGACGATAAAATTGCTGTTTTAAACTTGCAAAAACATAGAAAAACGCTGTTTTGAAATATTCAAACTGACAAATTCATGTTTCTTTCGTGCGATACGGCGATTTATGAAAAATGACGATAAAATTGCTGTTTTAAACTTGCAAAAACATAGAAAAACGCTGTTTTGAACTATTCAAACTGACAAATTCATGTTTCTTTCATGTGAAACGGCGATTTATGAGAAATGACGATAAAATTGCTGTTTTAAACTTGCAAAAACATGGAAAAACGCTGTTTTCAACTATTCAAACTGATAAATTCATGTTTCTTACGTTCGAAACGGTGGATTTTTGTGAAATCACGATAAAATTGCTGTTTTAAACTTGCAAAAACATAGAAAAACGCTGTTTTTTACTATTCAAACTGATAAATTCAGGTTTCTTTCGTGCGAAACGGCGATTTATGAGAAATGACGATAAAATTGCTGTTTTAAACTTGCAAAAACATAGAAAAACGCTGTTTTCAACTATTCAAACTGATAAATTCTTGTTTCTTTCGTGCGAAACGGCGATTTATGAGAAATGACGATAAAATTGCTGTTTTAAACTTGCAAAAACATAGAAAAACGCTGTTTTGAACTATTCAAACTGACAAATTCATGTTTCTTTCGTGTGAAACGGCGATTTATGAGAAATGACGATAAAATTGCTGTTTTAAACTTGCAAAAACATAGAAAAACGCTGTTTTCAACTATTCAAACTGATAAATTCATGTTTCTTACGTTCGAAACGGTGGATTTTTGTGAAATCACGATAAAATTGCTGTTTTAAACTTGCAAAAACATAGAAAAACGGTGTTTTCAACTATTCAAACTGATAAATTCATCTTTCTTACGTTGGAAACGGTGGATTTTTGTGAAATCACGATAAAATTGCTGTTTTAAACTTGCAAAAACATAGAAAAACGCTGTTTTTTACTATTCAAACTGATAAATTCAGGTTTCTTTCGTGCGAAACGGCGATTTATGAGAAATGACGATAAAATTGCTGTTTTAAACTTGCAAAAACATAGAAAAACGCTGTTTTCAACTATTCAAACTGATAAATTCTTGTTTCTTTCGTGCGAAACGGCGATTTATGAGAAATGACGATAAAATTGCTGTTTTAAACTTGCAAAAACATAGAAAAACGCTGTTTTGAACTATTCAAACTGACAAATTCATGTTTCTTTCGTGTGAAACGGCGATTTATGAGAAATGACGATAAAATTGCTGTTTTAAACTTGCAAAAACATAGAAAAACGCTGTTTTCAACTATTCAAACTGATAAATTCTTGTTTCTTTCGTGCGAAACGGCGATTTATGAGAAATGACGATAAAATTGCTGTTTTAAACTTGCAAAAACATAGAAAAACGCTGTTTTGAACTATTCAAACTGACAAATTCATGTTTCTTTCGTGTGAAACGGCGATTTATGAGAAATGACGATAAAATTGCTGTTTTAAACTTGCAAAAACATAGAAAAACGCTGTTTTAAACTATTCAAACTGATAAATTCATGTTTCTTACGTTCGAAACGGTGGATTTTTGTGAAATCACTATAAAATTGCTGTTTTAAACTTGCAAAAACATAGAAAAACGGTGTTTTCAACTATTTAAACTGATAAATTCATCTTTCTTACGTTAAAAACGGTGGATTTTTGTGAAATCACGATAAAATTGCTGTTTTAAACTTGCAAAAACATTGAAAAACGATGTTTTCACTATTCAAACTGACAAATTCATGTTTCTTCTGTGCGAAACGGCGATTTATGAGAAATTACGATAAAATTGCTGTTTTAAACTTGCAAAAACATAGAAAAACGCTGTTTTGAACAATTCAAACTGACAAATTCATGTTTCTTTTGTGTGAAACGGCAATTTATGAGAAATGACGATAAAATTGCTGTTTTAAACATGCAAAAACATAGAAAAACGCTGTTTTGAACTATTCAAAATGACAAATTCATGTTTCTTTCGTGCGAAACGGCGATTTATGAGAAATGACGATAAAATTGCTGTTTTAAACTTGCAAAAACATAGAAAAACGCTGTTTTGAACTATTCAAACTGACAAATTCAAGTTTCTTTCGTGCGAAACGGCGATTTATGAGAAATAACGATAAAATTGCTGTTTTAAACTTGCAAAAACATAGAAAAACGCTGTTTTTAACTATTCAAACTGATAAATTCAGGTTTCTTTCGTGCGAAACGGCAATTTATGAGAAATGACGATAAAATTGCTGTTTTAAACTTGCAAAAACATAGAAAAACGCTGTTTTGAACTATTCAAACTGACAAATTCATGTGTCTTTCGTGCGAAACGGTGATTTATGAGAAATGACGATAAAATTGCTGTTTTAAACTTGCAAAAACATAGAAAAACGCTGTTTTCAACTATTCAAACTGATAAATTCAAGTTTCTTTCGTGCGAAACGGCGATTTATGAGAAATGACGATAAAATTGCTGTTTTAAACTTGCAAAAACATAGAAAAACGCTGTTTTCAACTATTCAAACTGATAAATTCATGTTTCTTACGTTCGAAACGGTGGATTTTTGTGAAATCACGATAATATTGCTGTTTTAAACTTGCAAAAACATAGAAAAACGGTGTTTTCAACTATTCAAACTGATAAATTCATCTTTCTTACGTTTAAAACGGTGGATTTTTGTGAAATCACGATAAAATTGCTGTTTTAAACTTGCAAAAACATTGAAAAACGATGTTTTCAACTATTCAAACTGACAAATTCATGTTTTTTCTGTGCGAAACGGCGATTTATGAGAAATTACGATAAAATTGCTGTTTTAAACTTGCAAAAACATAGAAAAACGCTGTTTTCAACTATTCAAACTGATAAATTCATGTTTCTTTCGTGCGAAACGGCGATTTATGAGAAATGACAATAATATTGCTGTTTTAAACTTGCAAAAACATAGAAAAACGCTGTTTTCAACTATTCAAACTGATAAATTCATGTTTCTTTCGTGCGAAACGGCGATTTATGAGAAAGGACGATAAAATTGGTGTTTTAAACTTGCAAAAACATAGAAAAACGCTGTTTTGAATTATTCAAACTGACAAATTCATGTTTCTTTCGTGCGAAACGGCGATTTATGAGAAATGACGATAAAATTGCTGTTTTAAACTTGCAAAAACATAGAAAAACGCTGTTTTCAAATATTTAAACTGACAAATTCATGTTTCTTTCGTGTGAAACGGCGATTTATGAGAAATGACGATAAAATTGCTGTTTTAAACTTGCAAAAACATAGAAAAACGCTGTTTTGAACTATTCAAACTGACAAATTCATATTTCTTTTGTGCGAAACGGCGATTTATGAGAAATGACGATAAAATTGCTGTTTTAAACTTGCAAAAACATAGAAAAACGCTGTTTTCAACTATTCAAACTGATAAATTCATGTTTCTTTCATGCGAAACGGCGATTTATGAGAAATGACGATAAAATTGCTGTTTTAAACTTGCAAAAACATAGAAAAACGCTGTTTTGAACTATTCAAACTGACAAATTCATGTTTCTTTCATGTGAAACGGCGATGTATGAGAAATGACGATAAAATTGCTGTTTTAAACTTGCAAAAACATAGAAAAACGCTGTTTTGAAATATTCAAACTGACAAATTCATGTTTCTTTCGTGCGATACGGCGATTTATGAAAAATGACGATAAAATTGCTGTTTTAAACTTGCAAAAACATAGAAAAACGCTGTTTTGAACTATTCAAACTGACAAATTCATGTTTCTTTCATGTGAAACGGCGATTTATGAGAAATGACGATAAAATTGCTGTTTTAAACTTGCAAAAACATGGAAAAACGCTGTTTTCAACTATTCAAACTGATAAATTCATGTTTCTTACGTTCGAAACGGTGGATTTTTGTGAAATCACGATAAAATTGCTGTTTTAAACTTGCAAAAACATAGAAAAACGCTGTTTTTTACTATTCAAACTGATAAATTCAGGTTTCTTTCGTGCGAAACGGCGATTTATGAGAAATGACGATAAAATTGCTGTTTTAAACTTGCAAAAACATAGAAAAACGCTGTTTTCAACTATTCAAACTGATAAATTCTTGTTTCTTTCGTGCGAAACGGCGATTTATGAGAAATGACGATAAAATTGCTGTTTTAAACTTGCAAAAACATAGAAAAACGCTGTTTTGAACTATTCAAACTGACAAATTCATGTTTCTTTCGTGTGAAACGGCGATTTATGAGAAATGACGATAAAATTGCTGTTTTAAACTTGCAAAAACATAGAAAAACGCTGTTTTCAACTATTCAAACTGATAAATTCATGTTTCTTACGTTCGAAACGGTGGATTTTTGTGAAATCACGATAAAATTGCTGTTTTAAACTTGCAAAAACATAGAAAAACGGTGTTTTCAACTATTCAAACTGATAAATTCATCTTTCTTACGTTGGAAACGGTGGATTTTTGTGAAATCACGATAAAATTGCTGTTTTAAACTTGCAAAAACATAGAAAAACGCTGTTTTTTACTATTCAAACTGATAAATTCAGGTTTCTTTCGTGCGAAACGGCGATTTATGAGAAATGACGATAAAATTGCTGTTTTAAACTTGCAAAAACATAGAAAAACGCTGTTTTCAACTATTCAAACTGATAAATTCTTGTTTCTTTCATGCGAAACGGCGATTTATGAGAAATGACGATAAAATTGCTGTTTTAAACTTGCAAAAACATAGAAAAACGCTGTTTTGAACTATTCAAACTGACAAATTCATGTTTCTTTCGTGTGAAACGGCGATTTATGAGAAATGACGATAAAATTGCTGTTTTAAACTTGCAAAAACATAGAAAAACGCTGTTTTCAACTATTCAAACTGATAAATTCATGTTTCTTACGTTCGAAACGGTGGATTTTTGTGAAATCACGATAAAATTGCTGTTTTAAACTTGCAAAAACATAGAAAAACGCTGTTTTCAACTATTCAAACTGATAAATTCATGTTTCTTTCGTGAGAAACGGCGATTTATGAGAAATGACGATAAAATTGCTGTTTTAAGCTTGCAAAAACATAGAAAAACGCTGTTTTGAACTATTCAAACTGACAAATTCATGTTTCTTTCGTGTAAAACGGCGATTTGTGAGAAATGACGATAAAATTGCTGTTTTAAACTTGCAAAAACATAGAAAAACGCTGTTTTCAACTATACAAACTGATAAATTCATGTTTCTTACGTTCGAAACGGTGGATTTTTGTGAAATCACGATAAAATTGCTGTTTTAAATTTGCAAAAACATAGAAAAACGGTGTTTTCAACTATTCAAACTGATAAATTCATCTTTCTTACGTTGGAAACGGTGGATTTTTGTGAAATCACGATAAAATTGCTGTTTTAACTTGCAAAAACATTGAAAAACGATGTTTTCAACTATTCAAACTGACAAATTCATGTTTCTTCTGTGCGAAACGGCGATTTATGAGAAATTACGATAAAATTGCTGTTTTAAACTTGCAAAAACATAGAAAAACGCTGTTTTGACCAATTCAAACTGACAAATTCATGTTTCTTTCGTATGAAACGGCGATTTATGAGAAATGACGATAAAATTGCTGTTTTAAACTTGCAAAAACATAAAAAAACGCTGTTTTGAACTATTCAAAATGACAAATTCATGTTTCTTTCGTGCAAAACGGCGATTTATGAGAAATGACGATCAAATTGCTGTTTTAAACTTGCAAAAACATAGAAAAACGCTGTTTTGAACTATTCAAACTGACAAATTCATGTTTCTTTCGTGCGAAACGGCGATTTATGAGAAATGACGATAAAATTGCTGTTTTAAACTTGCAAAAACATAGAAAAACGCTGTTTTTAACTATTCAAACTGATAAATTCAGGTTTCTTTCGTGTGAAACGGCGATTTATGAGAAATGACGATAAAATTGCTGTTTTAAACTTGCAAACACATAGAAAAACGCTGTTTTGAACTATTCAAACTGACAAAATCAGGTTTTTTTCGTGCGAAACGGCGATTAATGAGAAATGACGATAAAATTGCTGTTTTAAGTTTGCAAAAACATAGAAAAACGCTGTTTTGAACTATTCAAACTGACAAATTCATGTTTCTTTCGTGCGAAACGGCGATTTATGAGAAATGACGATAAAATTGCTGTTTTAAACTTGCAAAAACATAGAAAAACGCTGTTTTTAACTATTCAAACTGATAAATTCTGGTTTCTTTCGTGCGAAACGACGATTTATGAGAAATGACGATAAAATTGCTGTTTTAAACTTGCAAAAACATAGAAAAACGCTGTTTTTAACTATTCAAACTGATAAATTTATGTTCCTTACGTTCGAAACGGTGGATTTTTGTGAAATCACGATAAAATTGCTGTTTTAAACTTGCAAAAACATGGGAAAACGCTGTTTTAAACTATTCAAACTGATAAATTCATGTTTCTTTCATGTGAAACGGCGATTTATGAGAAATGACGATAAAATTGCTGTTTTAAACTTGCAAAAACATAGAAAAACGCTGTTTTGAACAATTCAAACTGACAAATTTATGTTTCTTTCGTGTGAAACGGCGATTTATGAGAAATGATGATAAAATTGCTGTTTTAAACTTGCAAAAACATAGAAAAACGCTGTTTTGAACTATTCAAAATGACAAATTCATGTTTCTTTCGTGCGAAACGGCGATTTATGAGAAATGACGATAAAATTGCTGTTTTAAACTTGCAAAAACATAGAAAAACGCTGTTTTGAACTATTCAAACTGACAAATTCATGTTTCTTTCGTGAGAAACGGCGATTGATGAGAAATGACGATAAAATTGCAGTTTTAAACTTGCAAAAACATAGAAAAACGCTGTTTTTAACTATTCAAACTGATAAATTCATGTTTCTTACGTTGGAAACGGTGGATTTTTGTGAAATCACGATAAAATTGCAGTTTTAAACTTGCAAAAACATAGAAAAACGCTGTTTTTAACTATTCAAACTGATAAATTCAGGTTTCTTTCGTGCGAAACGGCGATTTATGAGAAATGACGATAAAATTGCTGTTTTAAACATGCAAAAACATAGAAAAACGCTGTTTTCAACTATTCAAACTGATAAATTCATGTTTCTTTCGTGCGAAACGGCGATTTATAACAAATGACGATGAAATTGCTATTTTAAACTTGCAAAAACATAGAAAAACGCTGTTTTGAACTATTCAACCTGACAAATTCATGTTTCTTTCGTGCGAAACGGCGATTTATGAGAAATGACGATAAAATTGCTGTTTTAAACTTGCAAAAACATAGAAAAACGCTGTTTTTAACTATTCAAACTGATAAATTCATGTTTCTTTCGTGCGAAACGGCGATTAATGAGAAATGACGATAAAATTGCTGTTTTAAACTTGCAAAAACATAGAAAAACGCTGTTTTGAACTATTCAAAATGACAAATTCATGTTTCTTTCGTGCGAAACGGCGATTTATGAGAAATGACGATAAAATTGCTGTTTTAAACTTGCAAAAACATAGAAAAACGCTGTTTTGAACTATTCAAACTGACAAATTCATGTTTCTTTCGTGCGAAACGGCGATTTATGAGAAATGACGATAAAATTGCTTTTTTAAACTTGCAAAAACATAGAAAAACGTTGTTTTTAACTATTCAAACTGATAAATTCAGGTTTCTTTCGTGCGAAACGGCGATTTATGAGAAATGACGATAAAATTGCTGTTTTAAACTTGCAAAAACATAGAAAAACGCTGTTTTGAACTATTCAAACTGACAAATTCATGTTTCTTTCGTGCGAAACGGCGATTTATGAGAAATGACGATAAAATTGCTGTTTTAAACTTGCAAAAACATAGAAAAACGCTGTTTTAACTGTTCAAACTGATAAATTCATGTTTCTTACGTTCGAAACGGTGGATTTTTGTGAAGTCACGATAAAATTGCTGTTTTAAACTTGCAAAAACATTGAAAAACGATGTTTTCAACTACTCAAACTGACAAATTCATATAACTTTCGTGCGAAACGGCGATTTATGAGAAATAACAATAAAATTGCTGCTTTAAACTTGCAAAAACATAGAAAAACGCTGTTTTGAACTATTCAAACTGACAAATTCATGTTTCTTTCGTGTGAAACGGCGATTTATGAGAAATGACGATAAAATTGCCGTTTTAAACTTGCAAAAACATAGAAAAACGCTGTTTTGAACTATTCAAACTGACAAATTCATGTTTCTTTCGTGCGAAACGGCGATTAATGAGAAATGACGATAAAATTGCTGTTTTAAGTTTGCAAAAACATAGAAAAACGCTGTTTTGAATTATTCAAACTGACAAATTCATGTTTCTTTCATGCGAAACGGCGATTTATGAGAAATGACGATAAAATTGCTGTTTTAAACTTGCAAAAACATAGAAAAACGCTGTTTTTAACTATTCAAACTGATAAATTCAAGTTTCTTTCGTGCGAAACGACGATTTATGAGAAATGACGATAAAATTGCTGTTTTAAACTTGCAAAAACATAGAAAAACGCTGTTTTTAACTATTCAAACTGATAAATTCATGTTTCTTACGTTCGAAACGGTGGATTTTTGTGAAGTCACGATAAAATTGCTGTTTTAAACTTGCAAAAACATGGAAAAACGCTGTTTTCAACTATTCAAACTGATAAATTCATGTTTCTTACGTTCGAAACAGTGGATTTTTGTGAAATTACGATAAAATTGCTGTTTTAAACTTGCAAAAACATTGAAAAACGATGTTTTCAACTATTCAAATTGACAAATTCATGTTTCTTCAATGCGAAACGGCGATTTATGAGAAATTACGATAAAATTGCTGTTTTAAACTTGCAAAAATATAGAAAAACGCTGTTTTGAACTATTCAAACTGACAAATACATGTTTCTTTCGTGTGAAACGGCGATTTATGAGAAATGACGATAAAATTGCTGTTTTAAACTTGCAAAAACATAGAAAAACGCTGTTTTCAACTACTCAAACTGACAAATTCATGTTTCTTTTATGCGAAACGGCGATTTATGAGAAATGACGATAAAATTGCTGTTTTAAACTTGCAAAAACATAGAAAAACGCTGTTTTGAACTATTTAAACTGACAAATTCATGTTTCTTTCATGTGAAACGGCGATTTATGAGAAATGACGATAAAATTGCTGTTTTAAACTTGCAAAAACATGGAAAAACGCTGTTTTCAACTATTCAAACTGATAAATTCATGTTTCTTACGTTCGAAACGCTGGATTTTTGTGAAATCACGATAAAATTGCTGTTTTAAACTTGCAAAAACATAGAATAACGCTGTTTTTTACTATTCAAACTGATAAATTCAGGTTTCTTTCGTGCGAAACGGCGATTTATGAGAAATGACGATAAAATTGCTGTTTTAAACTTGCAAAAACATAGAAAAACGCTGTTTTCAACTATTCAAACTGATAAATTCATGTTTCTTTCGTGCGAAACGGCGATTTATGAGAAATGACGATAAAATTGCTGTTTTAAACTTGCAAAAACATAGAAAAACGCTGTTTTGTACTATTCAAACTGACAAATTCATGTTTCTTTCGTGTGAAACGGAGATTTATGAGAAATGACGATAAAATTGCTGTTTTAGACTTGCAAAAACATAGAAAAACGCTGTTTTTAACTATTCAAACTGATAAATTCATGTTTCTTACTTTCGAAACGGTGGATTTTTGTGAAATCACGATAAAATTGCTGTTTTAAACTTGCAAAAACATAGAAAAACGGTGTTTTCAACTATTCAAACTGATAAATTCACCTTTCTTACGTTGGAAACGGTGGATTTTTGTTAAATCACGATAAAATTGCTGTTTTAAACTTGCAAAAACATTGAAAAACGATGTTTTCAACTATTCAAACTGACAAATTCATGTTTCTTCTGTGCGAAAGGGCGATTTATGAGAAATTACGATAAAATTGCTGTTTTATACTTGCAAAAACATAGAAAAACGCTGTTTTTAACAATTCAAACTGACAAATTCATGTTTCTTTCGTGTGAAACGGCGATTTATGAAAAATGACGATAAAATTGCTGTTTTAAGTTTGCAAAAACATAGAAAAACGCTGTTTTGAACTATTCAAACTGACAAATTCATGTTTCGTTCGTGCGAAACGGCGATTTATGAGAAATGACGATAATATTGCTGTTTTAAACTTGCAAAAACATAGAAAAACGCTGTTTTCAACTATTCAAACTATCTTCGATTTTTGTGAAATCACGAGAAAATTGCTGTTTTAAACTTGCAAAAACATGGAAAAACGCTGTTTTCAACTATTCAAACTGATAAATTCATGTTTCTTTCGTGCGAAACGGCGATTTATGAGAAATGACGATAATATTGCTGTTTTAAACTTGCAAAAACATAGAAAAACGCTGTTTTCAACTATTCAAACTGATAAATTCATGTTTCTTTCGTGCGAAACGGCGATTTATGAGAAAGGACGATAAAATTGGTGTTTTAAACTTGCAAAAACATAGAAAAACGCTGTTTTGAATTATTCAAACTGACAAATTCATGTTTCTTTCGTGCGAAACGGCGATTTATGAGAAATGACGATAAAATTGCTGTTTTAAACTTGCAAAAACATAGAAAAACGCTGTTTTCAAATATTTAAACTGACAAATTCATGTTTCTTTCGTGTGAAACGGCGATTTATGAGAAATGACGATAAAATTGCTGTTTTAAACTTGCAAAAACATAGAAAAACGCTGTTTTGAACTATTCAAACTGACAAATTCATATTTCTTTTGTGCGAAACGGCGATTTATGAGAAATGACGATAAAATTGCTGTTTTAAACTTGCAAAAACATAGAAAAACGCTGTTTTCAACTATTCAAACTGATAAATTCATGTTTCTTTCGTGCGAAACGGCGATTTATGAGAAATGACGATAAAATTGCTGTTTTAAACTTGCAAAAACATAGAAAAACGCTGTTTTGAACTATTCAAACTGACAAATTCATGTTTCTTTCATGTGAAACGGCGATGTATGAGAAATGACGATAAAATTGCTGTTTTAAACTTGCAAAAACATAGAAAAACGCTGTTTTGAAATATTCAAACTGACAAATTCATGTTTCTTTCGTGCGATACGGCGATTTATGAAAAATGACGATAAAATTGCTGTTTTAAACTTGCAAAAACATAGAAAAACGCTGTTTTGAACTATTCAAACTGACAAATTCATGTTTCTTTCATGTGAAACGGCGATTTATGAGAAATGACGATAAAATTGCTGTTTTAAACTTGCAAAAACATGGAAAAACGCTGTTTTCAACTATTCAAACTGATAAATTCATGTTTCTTACGTTCGAAACGGTGGATTTTTGTGAAATCACGATAAAATTGCTGTTTTAAACTTGCAAAAACATAGAAAAACGCTGTTTTTTACTATTCAAACTGATAAATTCAGGTTTCTTTCGTGCGAAACGGCGATTTATGAGAAATGACGATAAAATTGCTGTTTTAAACTTGCAAAAACATAGAAAAACGCTGTTTTCAACTATTCAAACTGATAAATTCTTGTTTCTTTCGTGCGAAACGGCGATTTATGAGAAATGACGATAAAATTGCTGTTTTAAACTTGCAAAAACATAGAAAAACGCTGTTTTGAACTATTCAAACTGACAAATTCATGTTTCTTTCGTGTGAAACGGCGATTTATGAGAAATGACGATAAAATTGCTGTTTTAAACTTGCAAAAACATAGAAAAACGCTGTTTTCAACTATTCAAACTGATAAATTCATGTTTCTTACGTTCGAAACGGTGGATTTTTGTGAAATCACGATAAAATTGCTGTTTTAAACTTGCAAAAACATAGAAAAACGGTGTTTTCAACTATTCAAACTGATAAATTCATCTTTCTTACGTTGGAAACGGTGGATTTTTGTGAAATCACGATAAAATTGCTGTTTTAAACTTGCAAAAACATAGAAAAACGCTGTTTTTTACTATTCAAACTGATAAATTCAGGTTTCTTTCGTGCGAAACGGCGATTTATGAGAAATGACGATAAAATTGCTGTTTTAAACTTGCAAAAACATAGAAAAACGCTGTTTTCAACTATTCAAACTGATAAATTCTTGTTTCTTTCGTGCGAAACGGCGATTTATGAGAAATGACGATAAAATTGCTGTTTTAAACTTGCAAAAACATAGAAAAACGCTGTTTTGAACTATTCAAACTGACAAATTCATGTTTCTTTCGTGTGAAACGGCGATTTATGAGAAATGACGATAAAATTGCTGTTTTAAACTTGCAAAAACATAGAAAAACGCTGTTTTCAACTATTCAAACTGATAAATTTTTGTTTCTTTCGTGCGAAACGGCGATTTATGAGAAATGACGATAAAATTGCTGTTTTAAACTTGCAAAAACATAGAAAAACGCTGTTTTGAACTATTCAAACTGACAAATTCATGTTTCTTTCGTGTGAAACGGCGATTTATGAGAAATGACGATAAAATTGCTGTTTTAAACTTGCAAAAACATAGAAAAACGCTGTTTTAAACTATTCAAACTGATAAATTCATGTTTCTTACGTTCGAAACGGTGGATTTTTGTGAAATCACTATAAAATTGCTGTTTTAAACTTGCAAAAACATAGAAAAACGGTGTTTTCAACTATTTAAACTGATAAATTCATCTTTCTTACGTTAAAAACGGTGGATTTTTGTGAAATCACGATAAAATTGCTGTTTTAAACTTGCAAAAACATTGAAAAACGATGTTTTCACTATTCAAACTGACAAATTCATGTTTCTTCTGTGCGAAACGGCGATTTATGAGAAATTACGATAAAATTGCTGTTTTAAACTTGCAAAAACATAGAAAAACGCTGTTTTGAACAATTCAAACTGACAAATTCATGTTTCTTTTGTGTGAAACGGCAATTTATGAGAAATGACGATAAAATTGCTGTTTTAAACATGCAAAAACATAGAAAAACGCTGTTTTGAACTATTCAAAATGACAAATTCATGTTTCTTTCGTGCGAAACGGCGATTTATGAGAAATGACGATAAAATTGCTGTTTTAAACTTGCAAAAACATAGAAAAACGCTGTTTTGAACTATTCAAACTGACAAATTCAAGTTTCTTTCGTGCGAAACGGCGATTTATGAGAAATAACGATAAAATTGCTGTTTTAAACTTGCAAAAACATAGAAAAACGCTGTTTTTAACTATTCAAACTGATAAATTCAGGTTTCTTTCGTGCGAAACGGCAATTTATGAGAAATGACGATAAAATTGCTGTTTTAAACTTGCAAAAACATAGAAAAACGCTGTTTTGAACTATTCAAACTGACAAATTCATGTGTCTTTCGTGCGAAACGGTGATTTATGAGAAATGACGATAAAATTGCTGTTTTAAACTTGCAAAAACATAGAAAAACGCTGTTTTCAACTATTCAAACTGATAAATTCAAGTTTCTTTCGTGCGAAACGGCGATTTATGAGAAATGACGATAAAATTGCTGTTTTAAACTTGCAAAAACATAGAAAAACGCTGTTTTCAACTATTCAAACTGATAAATTCATGTTTCTTACGTTCGAAACGGTGGATTTTTGTGAAATCACGATAATATTGCTGTTTTAAACTTGCAAAAACATAGAAAAACGGTGTTTTCAACTATTCAAACTGATAAATTCATCTTTCTTACGTTTAAAACGGTGGATTTTTGTGAAATCACGATAAAATTGCTGTTTTAAACTTGCAAAAACATTGAAAAACGATGTTTTCAACTATTCAAACTGACAAATTCATGTTTTTTCTGTGCGAAACGGCGATTTATGAGAAATTACGATAAAATTGCTGTTTTAAACTTGCAAAAACATAGAAAAACGCTGTTTTCAACTATTCAAACTGATAAATTCATGTTTCTTTCGTGCGAAACGGCGATTTATGAGAAATGACAATAATATTGCTGTTTTAAACTTGCAAAAACATAGAAAAACGCTGTTTTCAACTATTCAAACTGATAAATTCATGTTTCTTTCGTGCGAAACGGCGATTTATGAGAAAGGACGATAAAATTGGTGTTTTAAACTTGCAAAAACATAGAAAAACGCTGTTTTGAATTATTCAAACTGACAAATTCATGTTTCTTTCGTGCGAAACGGCGATTTATGAGAAATGACGATAAAATTGCTGTTTTAAACTTGCAAAAACATAGAAAAACGCTGTTTTCAAATATTTAAACTGACAAATTCATGTTTCTTTCGTGTGAAACGGCGATTTATGAGAAATGACGATAAAATTGCTGTTTTAAACTTGCAAAAACATAGAAAAACGCTGTTTTGAACTATTCAAACTGACAAATTCATATTTCTTTTGTGCGAAACGGCGATTTATGAGAAATGACGATAAAATTGCTGTTTTAAACTTGCAAAAACATAGAAAAACGCTGTTTTCAACTATTCAAACTGATAAATTCATGTTTCTTTCATGCGAAACGGCGATTTATGAGAAATGACGATAAAATTGCTGTTTTAAACTTGCAAAAACATAGAAAAACGCTGTTTTGAACTATTCAAACTGACAAATTCATGTTTCTTTCATGTGAAACGGCGATGTATGAGAAATGACGATAAAATTGCTGTTTTAAACTTGCAAAAACATAGAAAAACGCTGTTTTGAAATATTCAAACTGACAAATTCATGTTTCTTTCGTGCGATACGGCGATTTATGAAAAATGACGATAAAATTGCTGTTTTAAACTTGCAAAAACATAGAAAAACGCTGTTTTGAACTATTCAAACTGACAAATTCATGTTTCTTTCATGTGAAACGGCGATTTATGAGAAATGACGATAAAATTGCTGTTTTAAACTTGCAAAAACATGGAAAAACGCTGTTTTCAACTATTCAAACTGATAAATTCATGTTTCTTACGTTCGAAACGGTGGATTTTTGTGAAATCACGATAAAATTGCTGTTTTAAACTTGCAAAAACATAGAAAAACGCTGTTTTTTACTATTCAAACTGATAAATTCAGGTTTCTTTCGTGCGAAACGGCGATTTATGAGAAATGACGATAAAATTGCTGTTTTAAACTTGCAAAAACATAGAAAAACGCTGTTTTCAACTATTCAAACTGATAAATTCTTGTTTCTTTCGTGCGAAACGGCGATTTATGAGAAATGACGATAAAATTGCTGTTTTAAACTTGCAAAAACATAGAAAAACGCTGTTTTGAACTATTCAAACTGACAAATTCATGTTTCTTTCGTGTGAAACGGCGATTTATGAGAAATGACGATAAAATTGCTGTTTTAAACTTGCAAAAACATAGAAAAACGCTGTTTTCAACTATTCAAACTGATAAATTCATGTTTCTTACGTTCGAAACGGTGGATTTTTGTGAAATCACGATAAAATTGCTGTTTTAAACTTGCAAAAACATAGAAAAACGGTGTTTTCAACTATTCAAACTGATAAATTCATCTTTCTTACGTTGGAAACGGTGGATTTTTGTGAAATCACGATAAAATTGCTGTTTTAAACTTGCAAAAACATAGAAAAACGCTGTTTTTTACTATTCAAACTGATAAATTCAGGTTTCTTTCGTGCGAAACGGCGATTTATGAGAAATGACGATAAAATTGCTGTTTTAAACTTGCAAAAACATAGAAAAACGCTGTTTTCAACTATTCAAACTGATAAATTCTTGTTTCTTTCATGCGAAACGGCGATTTATGAGAAATGACGATAAAATTGCTGTTTTAAACTTGCAAAAACATAGAAAAACGCTGTTTTGAACTATTCAAACTGACAAATTCATGTTTCTTTCGTGTGAAACGGCGATTTATGAGAAATGACGATAAAATTGCTGTTTTAAACTTGCAAAAACATAGAAAAACGCTGTTTTCAACTATTCAAACTGATAAATTCATGTTTCTTACGTTCGAAACGGTGGATTTTTGTGAAATCACGATAAAATTGCTGTTTAAAACTTGCAAAAACATAGAAAAACGCTGTTTTTAACTATTCAAACTGATAAATTCATGTTTCTTACGTTCGAAACGGTGGATTTTTGTGAAATCACGTTAAACTTGCAAAAACATGGAAAAACGCTGTTTTCAACTATTCAAACTGATAAATTCATGTTTCTTACGTTCGAAACGGTGGATTTTTGTGAAATCACGATAAAATTGCTGTTTTAAACTTGCAAAAACGTAGAAAAACGCTGTTTTCAACTATTCAAACTGATAAATTCATGTTTCTTTCGTGCGAAACGGCGATTTATGAGAAATGACGATAAAATTGCTGTTTTAAACTTGCAAAAACATAGAAAAACGCTGTTTTGAACTATTCAAACTGACAAATTCATGTTTCTTTCGTGTGAAACGCCGATTTATGAGAAATGACGATAAAATTGCTGTTTTAAACTTGCAAAAACGTAGAAAAACGCTGTTTTTTACTATTCAAACTGATAAATTCAGGTTTCTTTCGTGCGAAACGGCGATTTTTGAGAAATGACGATAAAATTGCTGTTTTAAACTTGCAAAAACATAGAAAAACGCTGTTTTCAACTATTCAAACTGATAAATTCATGTTTCTTTCGTGCGAAACGGCGATTTATGAGAAATGACGATAAAATTGCTGTTTTAAACTTGCAAAAACATGGAAAAACGCTGTTTTGAACTATTCAAACTGACAAATTCATGTTTCTTTCGTGCGAAACGGCGATTTATGAGAAATGACGATAAAATTGCTGTTTTAAACTTGCAAAAACATAGAAAAACGCTGTTTTCAACTATTCAAACTGATAAATTCATGTTTCTTACGTTCCAAACGGTGGATTTTTGTGAAATCACTATAAAATTGCTGTTTTAAACTTGCAAAAACATAGAAAAACGGTGTTTTCAACTATTTAAACTGATAAATTCATCTTTCTTACGTTGGAAACGGTGGATTTTTGTGAAATCACGATAAAATTGCTGTTTTAAACTTGCAAAAACATTGAAAAACGATGTTTTCAACTATTCAAACTGACAAATTCATGTTTCTTCTGTGCGAAACGGCGATTTATGAGAAATTACGATAAAATTGCTGTTTTAAACTTGCAAAAACATAGAAAAACGCTGTTTTGAACAATTCAAACTGACAAATTCATGTTTCTTTCGGGTGAAACGGCGATTTATGAGAAATGACGATAAAATTGCTGTTTTAAACATGCAAAAACATAGAAAAACGCTGTTTTGAACTATTCAAAATGACAAATTCATGTTTCTTTCGTGCGAAACGGCGATTTATGAGAAATGACGATAAAATTGCTGTTTTAAACTTGCAAAAACATAGAAAAACGCTGTTTTCAACTATTCAAACTGATAAATTCATGTTTCTTACGTTCGAAACGGTGGATTTTTGTGAAATCACTATAAAATTGCTGTTTTAAACTTGCAAAAACATAGAAAAACGGTGTTTTCAACTATTTAAACTGATAAATTCATCTTTCTTACGTTGAAAACGGTGGATTTTTGTAAAATCACGATAAAATTGCTGTTTTAAACTTGCAAAAACATTGAAAAACGATGTTTTCAACTATTCAAACTGACAAATTCATGTTTCTTCTGTGCGAAACGGCGATTTATGAGAAATTACGATAAAATTGCTGTTTTAAACTTGCAAAAACATAGAAAAACGCTGTTTTGAACAATTCAAACTGACAAATTCATGTTTCTTTCGGGTGAAACGGCGATTTATGAGAAATGACGATAAAATTGCTGTTTTAAACATGCAAAAACATAGAAAAACGCTGTTTTGAACTATTCAAAATGACAAATTCATGTTTCTTTCGTGCGAAACGGCGATTTATGAGAAATGACGATAAAATTGCTGTTTTAAACTTGCAAAAACATAGAAAAACGCTGTTTTCAACTATTCAAACTGATAAATTCATGTTTCTTACGTTCGAAACGGTGGATTTTTGTGAAATCACTATAAAATTGCTGTTTTAAACTTGCAAAAACATAGAAAAACGGTGTTTTCAACTATTTAAACTGATAAATTCATCTTTCTTACGTTGGAAACGGTGGATTTTTGTGAAATCACGATAAAATTGCTGTTTTAAACTTGCAAAAACATTGAAAAACGATGTTTTCAACTATTCAAACTGACAAATTCATGTTTCTTCTGTGCGAAACGGCGATTTATGAGAAATTACGATAAAATTGCTGTTTTAAACTTGCAAAAACATAGAAAAACGCTGTTTTGAACAATTCAAACTGACAAATTCATGTTTCTTTCGGGTGAAACGGCGATTTATGAGAAATGACGATAAAATTGCTGTTTTAAACATGCAAAAACATAGAAAAACGCTGTTTTGAACTATTCAAAATGACAAATTCATGTTTCTTTCGTGCGAAACGGCGATTTATGAGAAATGACGATAAAATTGCTGTTTTAAACTTGCAAAAACATAGAAAAACGCTGTTTTGAACTATTCACACTGACAAATTCAAGTTTCTTTCGTGCGAAACGGCGATTTATGAGAAATAACGATAAAATTGCTGTTTTAAACTTGCAAAAACATAGAAAAACGCTGTTTTTAACTATTCAAACTGATAAATTCAGGTTTCTTTCGTGCGAAACGGCAATTTATGAGAAATGACGATAAAATTGCTGTTTTAAACTTGCAAAAACATAGAAAAACGCTGTTTTGAACTATTCAAACTGACAAATTCATGTGTCTTTCGTGCGAAACGGCGATTTATGAGAAATGACGATAAAATTGCTGTTTTAAACTTGCAAAAACATAGAAAAACGCTGTTTTCAACTATTCAAACTGATAAATTCAAGTTTCTTTCGTGCGAAACGGCGATTTATGAGAAATGACGATAAAATTGCTGTTTTAAACTTGCAAAAACATAGAAAAACGCTGTTTTCAACTATTCAAACTGATAAAACATGGAAAAACGCTGTTTTGAACTATTCAAACTGACAAATTCATGTTTCTTTCGTGCGAAACGGCGATTTATGAGAAATGACGATAAAATTGCTGTTTTAAACTTGCAAAAACATAGAAAAACGCTGTTTTCAACTATTCAAACTGATAAATTCATGTTTCTTACGTTCGAAACGGTGGATTTTTGTGAAATCACTATAAAATTGCTGTTTTAAACTTGCAAAAACATAGAAAAACGGTGTTTTCAACTATTTAAACTGATAAATTCATCTTTCTTACGTTGGAAACGGTGGATTTTTGTGAAATCACGATAAAATTGCTGTTTTAAACTTGCAAAAACATTGAAAAACGATGTTTTCAACTATTCAAACTGACAAATTCATGTTTCTTCTGTGCGAAACGGCGATTTATGAGAAATTACGATAAAATTGCTGTTTTAAACTTGCAAAAACATAGAAAAACGCTGTTTTGAACAATTCAAACTGACAAATTCATGTTTCTTTCGGGTGAAACGGCGATTTATGAGAAATGACGATAAAATTGCTGTTTTAAACTTGCAAAAACATAGAAAAACGCTGTTTTGAACTATTCAAACTGACAAATTCAAGTTTCTTTCGTGCGAAACGGCGATTTATGAGAAATAACGATAAAATTGCTGTTTTAAACTTGCAAAAACATAGAAAAACGCTGTTTTTAACTATTCAAACTGATAAATTCAGGTTTCTTTCGTGCGAAACGGCAATTTATGAGAAATGACGATAAAATTGCTGTTTTAAACTTGCAAAAACATAGAAAAACGCTGTTTTGAACTATTCAAACTGACAAATTCATGTGTCTTTCGTGCGAAACGGCGATTTATGAGAAATGACGATAAAATTGCTGTTTTAAACTTGCAAAAACATAGAAAAACGCTGTTTTCAACTATTCAAACTGATAAATTCAAGTTTCTTTCGTGCGAAACGGCGATTTATGAGAAATGACGATAAAATTGCTGTTTTAAACTTGCAAAAACATAGAAAAACGCTGTTTTCAACTATTCAAACTGATAAATTCATGTTTCTTACGTTCGAAACGGTGGATTTTTGTGAAATCACGATAATATTGCTGTTTTAAACTTGCAAAAACATAGAAAAACGGTGTTTTCAACTATTCAAACTGATAAATTCATCTTTCTTACGTTGGAAACGGTGGATTTTTGTGAAATCACGATAAAATTGCTGTTTTAAACTTGCAAAAACATTGAAAAACGATGTTTTCAACTATTCAAACTGACAAATTCATGTTTCTTCTGTGCGAAACGGCGATTTATGAGAAATTACGATAAAATTGCTGTTTTAAACTTGCAAAAACATAGAAAAACGCTGTTTTTAACTATTCAAACTGATAAATTCAGGTTTCTTTCGTGCGAAACGGCAATTTATGAGAAATGACGATAAAATTGCTGTTTTAAACTTGCAAAAACATAGAAAAACGCTGTTTTGAACTATTCAAACTGACAAATTCATGTGTCTTTCGTGCGAAACGGCGATTTATGAGAAATGACGATAAAATTGCTGTTTTAAACTTGCAAAAACATAGAAAAACGCTGTTTTCAACTATTCAAACTGATAAATTCAAGTTTCTTTCGTGCGAAACGGCGATTTATGAGAAATGACGATAAAATTGCTGTTTTAAACTTGCAAAAACATAGAAAAACGCTGTTTTCAACTATTCAAACTGATAAAACATGGAAAAACGCTGTTTTGAACTATTCAAACTGACAAATTCATGTTTCTTTCGTGCGAAACGGCGATTTATGAGAAATGAAGATAAAATTGCTGTTTTAAACTTGCAAAAACATAGAAAAACGCTGTTTTCAACTATTCAAACTGATAAATTCATGTTTCTTACGTTCGAAACGGTGGATTTTTGTGAAATCACTATAAAATTGCTGTTTTAAACTTGCAAAAACATAGAAAAACGGTGTTTTCAACTATTTAAACTGATAAATTCATCTTTCTTACGTTGGAAACGGTGGATTTTTGTGAAATCACGATAAAATTGCTGTTTTAAACTTGCAAAAACATTGAAAAACGATGTTTTCAACTATTCAAACTGACAAATTCATGTTTCTTCTGTGCGAAACGGCGATTTATGAGAAATTACGATAAAATTGCTGTTTTAAACTTGCAAAAACATAGAAAAACGCTGTTTTGAACAATTCAAACTGACAAATTCATGTTTCTTTCGGGTGAAACGGCGATTTATGAGAAATGACGATAAAATTGCTGTTTTAAACATGCAAAAACATAGAAAAACGCTGTTTTGAACTATTCAAAATGACAAATTCATGTTTCTTTCGTGCGAAACGGCGATTTATGAGAAATGACGATAAAATTGCTGTTTTAAACTTGCAAAAACATAGAAAAACGCTGTTTTGAACTATTCAAACTGACAAATTCAAGTTTCTTTCGTGCGAAACGGCGATTTATGAGAAATAACGATAAAATTGCTGTTTTAAACTTGCAAAAACATAGAAAAACGCTGTTTTTAACTATTCAAACTGATAAATTCAGGTTTCTTTCGTGCGAAACGGCAATTTATGAGAAATGACGATAAAATTGCTGTTTTAAACTTGCAAAAACATAGAAAAACGCTGTTTTGAACTATTCAAACTGACAAATTCATGTGTCTTTCGTGCGAAACGGCGATTTATGAGAAATGACGATAAAATTGCTGTTTTAAACTTGCAAAAACATAGAAAAACGCTGTTTTCAACTATTCAAACTGATAAATTCAAGTTTCTTTCGTGCGAAACGGCGATTTATGAGAAATGACGATAAAATTGCTGTTTTAAACTTGCAAAAACATAGAAAAACGCTGTTTTCAACTATTCAAACTGATAAATTCATGTTTCTTACGTTCGAAACGGTGGATTTTTGTGAAATCACGATAATATTGCTGTTTTAAACTTGCAAAAACATAGAAAAACGGTGTTTTCAACTATTCAAACTGATAAATTCATCTTTCTTACGTTGGAAACGGTGGATTTTTGTGAAATCACGATAAAATTGCTGTTTTAAACTTGCAAAAACATTGAAAAACGATGTTTTCAACTATTCAAACTGACAAATTCATGTTTCTTCTGTGCGAAACGGCGATTTATGAGAAATTACGATAAAATTGCTGTTTTAAACTTGCAAAAACATAGAAAAACGCTGTTTTTAACTATTCAAACTGATAAATTCAGGTTTCTTTCGTGCGAAACGGCAATTTATGAGAAATGACGATAAAATTGCTGTTTTAAACTTGCAAAAACATAGAAAAACGCTGTTTTGAACTATTCAAACTGACAAATTCATGTGTCTTTCGTGCGAAACGGCGATTTATGAGAAATGACGATAAAATTGCTGTTTTAAACTTGCAAAAACATAGAAAAACGCTGTTTTCAACTATTCAAACTGATAAATTCAAGTTTCTTTCGTGCGAAACGGCGATTTATGAGAAATGACGATAAAATTGCTGTTTTAAACTTGCAAAAACATAGAAAAACGCTGTTTTCAACTATTCAAACTGATAAATTCATGTTTCTTACGTTCGAAACGGTGGATTTTTGTGAAATCACTATAAAATTGCTGTTTTAAACTTGCAAAAACATAGAAAAACGGTGTTTTCAACTATTTAAACTGATAAATTCATCTTTCTTACGTTGGAAACGGTGGATTTTTGTGAAATCACGATAAAATTGCTGTTTTAAACTTGCAAAAACATTGAAAAACAATGTTTTCAACTATTCAAACTGACAAATTCATGTTTCTTCTGTGCGAAACGGCGATTTATGAGAAATTACGATAAAATTGCTGTTTTAAACTTGCAAAAACATAGAAAAACGCTGTTTTGAACAATTCAAACTGACAAATTCATGTTTCTTTCGGGTGAAACGGCGATTTATGAGAAATGACGATAAAATTGCTGTTTTAAACATGCAAAAACATAGAAAAACGCTGTTTTGAACTATTCAAAATGACAAATTCATGTTTCTTTCGTGCGAAACGGCGATTTATGAGAAATGACGATAAAATTGCTGTTTTAAACTTGCAAAAACATAGAAAAACGCTGTTTTGAACTATTCAAACTGACAAATTCAAGTTTCTTTCGTGCGAAACGGCGATTTATGAGAAATAACGATAAAATTGCTGTTTTAAACTTGCAAAAACATAGAAAAACGCTGTTTTTAACTATTCAAACTGATAAATTCAGGTTTCTTTCGTGCGAAACGGCAATTTATGAGAAATGACGATAAAATTGCTGTTTTAAACTTGCAAAAACATAGAAAAACGCTGTTTTGAACTATTCAAACTGACAAATTCATGTGTCTTTCGTGCGAAACGGCGATTTATGAGAAATGACGATAAAATTGCTGTTTTAAACTTGCAAAAACATAGAAAAACGCTGTTTTCAACTATTCAAACTGATAAATTCAAGTTTCTTTCGTGCGAAACGGCGATTTATGAGAAATGACGATAAAATTGCTGTTTTAAACTTGCAAAAACATAGAAAAACGCTGTTTTCAACTATTCAAACTGATAAATTCATGTTTCTTACGTTCGAAACGGTGGATTTTTGTGAAATCACGATAATATTGCTGTTTTGAACTTGCAAAAACATAGAAAAACGGTGTTTTCAACTATTCAAACTGATAAATTCATCTTTCTTACGTTGGAAACGGTGGATTTTTGTGAAATCACGATAAAATTGCTGTTTTAAACTTGCAAAAACATTGAAAAACGATGTTTTCAACTATTCAAACTGACAAATTCATGTTTTTTCTGTGCGAAACGGCGATTTATGAGAAATTACGATAAAATTGCTGTTTTAAACTTGCAAAAACATAGAAAAACGCTGTTTTGAACAATTCAAACTGACAAATTCATGTTTCTTTCGGGTGAAACGGCGATTTATGAGAAATGACGATAAAATTGCTGTTTTAAACATGCAAAAACATAGAAAAACGCTGTTTTGAACTATTCAAAATGACAAATTCATGTTTCTTTCGTGCGAAACGGCGATTTATGAGAAATGACGATAAAATTGCTGTTTTAAACTTGCAAAAACATAGAAAAACGCTGTTTTGAACTATTCACACTGACAAATTCAAGTTTCTTTCGTGCGAAACGGCGATTTATGAAAAATAACGATAAAATTGCTGTTTTAAACTTGCAAAAACATAGAAAAACGCTGTTTTTAACTATTCAAACTGATAAATTCAGGTTTCTTTCGTGCGAAACGGCAATTTATGAGAAATGACGATAAAATTGCTGTTTTAAACTTGCAAAAACATAGAAAAACGCTGTTTTGAACTATTCAAACTGACAAATTCATGTGTCTTTCGTGCGAAACGGCGATTTATGAGAAATGACGATAAAATTGCTGTTTTAAACTTGCAAAAACATAGAAAAACGCTGTTTTCAACTATTCAAACTGATAAATTCAAGTTTCTTTCGTGCGAAACGGCGATTTATGAGAAATGACGATAAAATTGCTGTTTTAAACTTGCAAAAACATAGAAAAACGCTGTTTTCAACTATTCAAACTGATAAATTCATGTTTCTTACGTTCGAAACGGTGGATTTTTGTGAAATCACGATAATATTGCTGTTTTAAACTTGCAAAAACATAGAAAAACGGTGTTTTCAACTATTCAAACTGATAAATTCATCTTTCTTACGTTGGAAACGGTGGATTTTTGAGAAATCACGATAAAATTGCTGTTTTAAACTTGCAAAAACATTGAAAAACGATGTTTTCAACTATTCAAACTGACAAATTCATGTTTCTTCTGTGCGAAACGGCGATTTATGAGAAATTACGATAAAATTGCTGTTTTAAACTTGCAAAAACATAGAAAAACGCTGTTTTTAACTATTCAAACTGATAAATTCAGGTTTCTTTCGTGCGAAACGGCAATTTATGAGAAATGACGATAAAATTGCTGTTTTAAACTTGCAAAAACATAGAAAAACGCTGTTTTGAACTATTCAAACTGACAAATTCATGTGTCTTTCGTGCGAAACGGCGATTTATGAGAAATGACGATAAAATTGCTGTTTTAAACTTGCAAAAACATAGAAAAACGCTGTTTTCAACTATTCAAACTGATAAAATCAAGTTTCTTTCGTGCGAAACGGCGATTTATGAGAAATGACGATAAAATTGCTGTTTTAAACTTGCAAAAACATAGAAAAACGCTGTTTTCAACTATTCAAACTGATAAAACATGGAAAAACGCTGTTTTGAACTATTCAAACTGACAAATTCATGTTTCTTTCGTGCGAAACGGCGATTTATGAGAAATGACGATAAAATTGCTGTTTTAAACTTGCAAAAACATAGAAAAACGCTGTTTTCAACTATTCAAACTGATAAATTCATGTTTCTTACGTTCGAAACGGTGGATTTTTGTGAAATCACTATAAAATTGCTGTTTTAAACTTGCAAAAACATAGAAAAACGGTGTTTTCAACTATTTAAACTGATAAATTCATCTTTCTTACGTTGGAAACGGTGGATTTTTGTGAAATCACGATAAAATTGCTGTTTTAAACTTGCAAAAACATTGAAAAACGATGTTTTCAACTATTCAAACTGACAAATTCATGTTTCTTCTGTGCGAAACGGCGATTTATGAGAAATTACGATAAAATTGCTGTTTTAAACTTGCAAAAACATAGAAAAACGCTGTTTTGAACAATTCAAACTGACAAATTCATGTTTCTTTCGGGTGAAACGGCGATTTATGAGAAATGACGATAAAAATGCTGTTTTAAACATGCAAAAACATAGAAAAACGCTGTTTTGAACTATTCAAAATGACAAATTCATGTTTCTTTCGTGCGAAACGGCGATTTATGAGAAATGACGATAAAATTGCTGTTTTAAACTTGCAAAAACATAGAAAAACGCTGTTTTGAACTATTCAAACTGACAAATTCAAGTTTCTTTCGTGCGAAACGGCGATTTATGAGAAATAACGATAAAATTGCTGTTTTAAACTTGCAAAAACATAGAAAAACGCTGTTTTTAACTATTCAAACTGATAAATTCAGGTTTCTTTCGTGCGAAACGGCAATTTATGAGAAATGACGATAAAATTGCTGTTTTAAACTTGCAAAAACATAGAAAAACGCTGTTTTGAACTATTCAAACTGACAAATTCATGTGTCTTTCGTGCGAAACGGCGATTTATGAGAAATGACGATAAAATTGCTGTTTTAAACTTGCAAAAACAGAGAAAAACGCTGTTTTCAACTATTCAAACTGATAAATTCAAGTTTCTTTCGTGCGAAACGGCGATTTATGAGAAATGACGATAAAATTGCTGTTTTAAACTTGCAAAAACATAGAAAAACGCTGTTTTCAACTATTCAAACTGATAAATTCATGTTTCTTACGTTCGAAACGGTGGATTTTTGTGAAATCACGATAATATTGCTGTTTTAAACTTGCAAAAACATAGAAAAACGGTGTTTTCAACTATTCAAACTGATAAATTCATCTTTCTTACGTTGGAAACGGTGGATTTTTGTGAAATCACGATAAAATTGCTGTTTTAAACTTGCAAAAACATTGAAAAACGATGTTTTCAACTATTCAAACTGACAAATTCATGTTTTTTCTGTGCGAAACGGCGATTTATGAGAAATTACGATAAAATTGCTGTTTTAAACTTGCAAAAACATAGAAAAACGCTGTTTTGAACAATTCAAACTGACAAATTCATGTTTCTTTCGTGTGAAACGGCGATTTATGAGAAATGACGATAAAATTGCTGTTTTAAACTTGCAAAAACATAGAAAAACGCTGTTTTGAACAATTCAAACTGACAAATTCATGTTTCTTTCGTGCGAAACGGCGATTTATGAGAAATGACGATAAAATTGCTGTTTTAAACTTGCAAAAACATAGAAAAACGCTGTTTTGAACTATTCAAACTGACAAATTCATGTTTCTTTCGTGTGAAACGGCGATTTATGAGAAATGACGATAAAATTGCTGTTTTAAACTTGCAAAAACATAGAAAAACGCTGTTTTTAACTATTCAAACTGATAAATTCAGGTTTCTTTCGTGCGAAACGGCGATTTATGAGAAATGACGATAAAATTGCTGTTTTAAATTTGCAAAAACATAGAAAAACGCTGTTTTGAACTATTCAAACTGACAAATTCATGTGTCTTTCGTGCGAAACGGCGATTTATTAGAAATGACGATAAAATTGCTGTTTTAAACTTGCAAAAACATAGAAAAACGCTGTTTTCAACTATTCAAACTGATAAATTCATGTTTCTTTCGTGCGAAACGGCGATTTATGAGAAATGACGATAAAATTGCTGTTTTAAACTTGCAAAAACATAGAAAAACGCTGTTTTCAACTATTCAAACTGATAAATTCATGTTTCTTTCGTGCGAAACGGCGATTTATGAGAAATGGCGATAAAATTGCTGTTTTAAACTTGCAAAACCATAGAAAAACGCTGTTTTAAACTATTCAAACTGACAAATTCATGTTTCTTTCGTGCGAAACGGCGATTTATGAGAAATGACGATAAAATTGCTGTTTTAAACTTGCAAAAACATAGAAAAACGCTGTTTTTAACTGTTCAAACTGATAAATTCATGTTTCTTACGTTCGAAACGGTGGATTTTTGTGAAATCACGATAAAATTGCTGTTTTAAACTTGCAAAAACATTGAAAAACGATGTTTTCAACTATTCAGACTGACAAATTCATATTACTTCCGTGCGAAACGGCAATTTATGAGAAATTACAATAAAATTGCTGTTTTAAACTTGCAAAAACATAGAAAAACGCTGTTTTGAACTATTCAAAATGACAAATTAATGTTTCTATCGTGCGAAACGGCGATTTATGAGAAATGACGATAAATTGCTGTTTTAAACTTGCAAAAACATAGAAAAACGCTGTTTTGAACTATTCAAACTGACAAATTCATGTTTCTTTCGTGCGAAACGGCGATTTATGAGAAATGACGATAAAATTGCTGTTTTAAACTTGCAAAAACATAGATAAACGCTGTTTTTAACTGTTCAAACTGATAAATTCATGTTTCTTACGTTCGAAACGGTGGATTTTTGTGAAATCACGATAAAATTGCTGTTTTAAACTTGCAAAAACATTGAAAAACGATGTTTTCAACTATTCAAACTGACAAATTCATATTACTTCCGTGCGAAACGGCAATTTATGAGAAATTACAATAAAATTGCTGTTTTAAACTTGCAAAAACATAGAAAAACGCTGTTTTGAACTATTCAAAATGACAAATTCATGTTTCTTTCGTGTGAAACGGCGATTTATGAGCAATGACGATAAAATTGCCGTTTTAAACTTGCAAAAACATAGAAAAACGCTGTTTTGAACTATTCAAACTGACAAATTCATGTTTCTTTCGTGCGAAACGGCGATTTATGAGAAATGACGATAAAATTGCTGTTTAAACTTGCAAAAACATTGAAAAACGATGTTTTCAACTATTCAAATTGACAAATTCATGTTTCTTCCGTGCGAAACGGCGATGTATGAGAAATTACGATAAAATTGCTGTTTTAAACTTGCAAAAACATAGAAAAACGCTGTTTTGAACTATTCAAACTGACAAATTCATGTTTCTTTCGTATGAAACGGCGATTTATGAGAAATGACGATAAAATTGCTGTTTTAAACTTGCAAAAACATAGAAAAACGCTGTTTTGAACTATTCAAACAGACAAATTCATGTTTCTTACATTGGAAACGGCGATTTATGAGAAATGACGATAAAATTGCTGTTTTAAACTTACAAAAACATAGAAAAACGCTGTTTTCAACTATTCAAACTGATAAATTCATGTTTCTTTCGTGCAAAACGGCGATTTATGAGAAATGAGGATAAAATTGCTGTTTTAAACTTGCAAAAACATAGAAAAACGCTGTTTTGAACTATTCAAACTGACAAATTCATGTTTCTTTCATGTGAAACGGCGATTTATGAGAAATGACGATAAAATTGCTGTTTTAAACTTGCAAAAACATAGAAAAACGCTGTTTTTAACTATTCAAACTGATAAATTCATGTTTCTTACGTTCGAAACGGTGGATTTTTGTGAAATCACGATAAAATTGCTGTTTTAAACTTGCAAAAACATGGAAAAACGCTGTTTTTAACTATTCAAACTGATAAATTCATG